>JAULBV010202820.1:0-63815 GCA_032358295.1 Pterothamnion heteromorphum | reverse complement strand
CCGCTACGCTCCATCACCTGCCATTGCGGAGGGTTGAGAGCAAAGCAGCTTTTACAGACAAATATTTACACTACCCCAGTGGTTGCCGCATTTCGGCAATTGCACTCCCACTCAAGCGGAATAGATGGAACATCACCTTCTTATAACCCGAAAGGTGTCGGCGTTTGAATGAAAACAACTTATAACGAACTCGGCGCTTCATATACTCCCGCTTACTCCGTTCAATCCACGGTTCTTCGTCAACTAGCCAATCCCAAATCTGCGTAAAGCTAGCACCCTCCACATCTGTAGCCAAAATCTCACCAATCTCCTCTCTGTGCAGCGCATAAAATTGCGTCGCCTCAAAGTATCGCCACATCCACCGGGCCGAGCTCAAGCTCTTATATACCTTAGTAAAGCTTTTGCGTTCAATTCCAAAGCGGCTCTCTGCCGCATCAAGCTTCGTCCAGACCACGGGCCACTTACGTGCCGTTTCTACCAAAAAGCTACCACTACGCACTAACATCGCCGCTGAACAAAAAGCCATCGCAAAGGCCCGTAACCGCAATTCCCAGTCCGGGTTCTTCCGTCCATCTAGCAAAGGGCGCAAAGCCAACACCGTCTCCCAAAGGGCATAACGCGCCGCCAAATAACGGGCGAAGACCTCACATAGCAGATCGTCCTCATCAGGAAGAAAGTAGCCACGCTCCTGCGCCTCCTCCGAATTACTCAGAATCTTTTCTAACTCTTCACGACGCGGCAGCCCTTCTCCTGAAGCGAGGAGAACGCGGAGGCTTGATCTTAAACTTTCTTGGCTCATAGGTGTGACCTATCACTACGCAACTCACCTCAAAGGTCAATCTAATGATCCCTTCTCAATATCCTAACAGAACCTAACAGCTGAACTCCACTATAATTACTAGCATTCCTTTACAAGATAAAAAACACACGCTTCTACACCCCTTTTAAAATAAAGAAAAATCACGATATTTTACCTTTACAAAATATTGAGCAGTTCCATAATACAGAAGCTATGAATAAAGCTGAACTTATCGAAGCAGTCCAAAAAGAACTTGGAAAAGAAGCCTCTAAAAGAGCCGCCGAAGACGCAGTTGCTGCAGTCCTCGCTTCTCTCGCTAAAGGCATTAAGAAAGACAAGAAAGTCCAACTCATCGGATTTGGTACATTCTCAGTCAAGAAGCGCGCAGCCCGTATGGGTCGCAACCCGAAGACTGGTGAATCAATGAAGATCAAGGCTTCTAAGTCTGTTGGTTTCAAGTGTTCTTCAAACCTCAAGGCTTCCCTCTAATTTTCATTAATTAGAACGACCTTTAATCTAACCCCTGCCTTACTCGTTAAGGTGGGGGTTTTTTGTATCCACACTCCTCACCTAGATTCCCCACAAAAAAGCCCCAGCTTCTTGATGAAGCTGGGGCTTTATGAAAATTAAATGAGCACTAAGCCCGCGCCTTCGCCACTCGGACTAGGACTTCTTCATACCCCTCCATCACTCCACCAAGGTCTTCGCGGAAACGGTCTTTATCCATCTTTTGACCAGTCGTTGCATCCCACAGTCGGCAAGTATCGGGGCTAACTTCATCGGCAAGAACAATTTCACCGTTTGAAAGACGACCAAACTCAATCTTAAAGTCGATGAGCTTCATTCCACATTCCAAAAAGAAAGCACCCATCACTTCGTTAATAACTAGAGCCTGCTTTTTCAAAAATGCCGACTCCTCTGGGGTTGCCAGATTCATTTCACGCGCGTAGTCGGTATTGATAAGCGGGTCACCAAGCTCATCTGATTTGTAAGAAAACTCTACAATCGGCTCCTTAAAAAGAGTGCCTTCCTCAACAGCTAAGCGTTTTGAGAAACTACCCGCAGCCACATTACGAACAATGACCTCAACCATGAGGATCTCAACCTTCTTAACGTGTAAATTGATCTCGTCAATATCAGCAACTAAGTGCGTTGGCACCCCTTTTTCCTCAAGCATCTGATACATCAAAAGAGTAATTGCCTTGTTTAGCTTACCCTTTTTAGCAAATTCAGCCTTCTTCTCCGCATTAAAAGCAGTGGCCTCATCTTTGAACTCCATACGTAAAACCTCTGGGTCATCGGTTACGTAAAGTCTCTTCGCTTTTCCCTCGTAAAGTGGTTCCATGCGTCTGTTTTTAGACAAGGGACCCTCAGCCTGCAATCACCAAATTAACGCAACGAAACTTGGCGTAACTGGTACCCTCCACCCAGCTCCTGCATCGCCGCATTCACCTTCATAATAATGTCTTCATCTCCATAATAAGGTCCCGTTCCCGCACCGCCAAAGTGATGCGTCTCAATCAAAACAGGATCTGTTCCATTGAGATAAAAAGTCGGATTCCCACTATCGCCGCTGATAAACCTTTTGCGCAATCGATCAGGACCATTCACCGCTCCTGGCGGGTGACCTAATGACAAGATCCCATTCTTTTGAAAACGCACCAAGTGCCTAAAGACACGTTTCTTTTGATCTGTCGTGATCACATAATGGCCCAATAAAAATTCACCTTGGTTAGCTTCTGGAACCGCATAAAAACGCACTCCAGAGTGAACCGCGCGGTTCAACACCCCCACCGTTACATCATGCTTTCCCGCAATTCTTTTCACCCCAACAATAAATCTCTGCACTGGCTCCCCAGTTCGCGTATGAAAATTCAATTCCGCTCCAACTTTCTGCGAATAATGTTTAGCCATTACCACATGCATCGGTGACACCAAAGTTGCAGTTTGAACAGAACTCCAAGAAACTCCTGACAAATCAACTGATCGCGTCCAGTTCGAGGAGTACGCTGACTTAGTCCGACGCTGATAGGACTTGAACACATAATTCTTAGCATCAGAAGGCAAAGCCCTTAACGAGGCTTCATTCAAACCTGCTCCACTCGGGAGCCCTCCTCCGCACGATGCCAACAACATGACCCCTAAAACAGAGAAGCCACACCACAACTGTCCTTTTAAACCCTTCATTATGGCTCCACTATGACAGGAGTTCCAACCCGCGCACTCTCAAAAAACTTCGACGCCATTGGCTTAGGCAAACGCACACAACCATGAGATGCCGGATAGCCCGGCAAATGCCCAACATGCATCCCAATCGCTCCATTAAAGCGCATAAAATAGGCCATCGGGGCTAATTCCCAATGTTCACCAGCACCAGGCCGATCTTTCCGAGTATCTCCATCTGCCTTCACCGTGGCGCCCGTTGCCGTATTTTTAATAGCACCATAGAGGGAAGACTTATGATCAATGTCCTTCTCAGTCACCTTGTAGCGACCTGTAGGAGTGCGGTGAGTCTCTGAACCGGTTGATACTGGGCTCACTCCCACCAGCTCACTACCTTTGTAAAAAAATGCTTTTTGCTGTCCTAAATTAATGCGAATCGAAGACTCACCTGAGATTCCGTCTCCATCCCAGTGGCCTGAATTAGCAGGATTTACGGAACCACCAGAAGCTGATGCTGACGCTTCAGCAGGAGCCTGTAAACCGCCAAATGGATCCAACCCCTCCAAATAACCGCCCTCACCCGTTCCCGCTATTGAAGACAGCCCTCCGCACGAGACTAAAGATAAAATTGATAACGAGCTAATAATGCGAGTGAACGTATTCATAACCCCTGAATGTTAATCTAAAGTAAGCGTTCTTGGTCAAGTCTCTAATGATAAATATTCATCCCAAAACTTGACCTTTCTCCTTAAAAATCGAAACTCCCCTCCGTCATGCCCCATTACGACTACCAATGCGAAACTTGCAGTCACGTTTTTGAAGTCTTTCAAAATATGTCCGCCGACAAACTCACCGACTGCCCTCAAGAAAATTGCAGCGGAAACGTCAAACGCCTTCTAGGAACTGGAGCTGGTATCGTATTCAAAGGCACCGGCTTCTACGAGACCGACTACAAAGACAAAAAAGGAACTCCCCCGAGTAGCGATAAAAAATCTCCCCCTGCCAAAGCTGATTCAAAACCAGCTTCAAAAAAAGAAAATTAATTCTCTCCAACCACTAAACACAACTTCACCACAAAACTCACAACACCATGAACAAACTTCCTAAACTCTTCGCCCCCGGCCCCATCGACATCGCCCCTGAAACCTATGAGGCTATGAACGACACCTCCATCGGCCATCGTGGCTCCGATTTCGAAGAACTCTACGCCAATCTCCAAGTCGGCCTCCAAAAAGTCGCCCACACCACCCGCCCCGTCTACCTCTGCACCTCATCCGCATGGGGCATCATGGAAGGCTCCCTCCGTAACCTTACCCAGAAAAAAGTCCTCAACCTCTGTGGAGGTGCCTTTTCTGACAAATGGTATGGCGTCGCCAAAAGCTGTGGCAAAGAAGCCGAAAAAATTCAAGTCGAATGGGGCGAAGTCATCGACCCCGAAGCCGTCCGCGCTAAACTCAACGAAGGTGGCTTCGACACCGTTACGATGTGCCACTCCGAGACCTCCACGGGCGCGCTCAACCCCCTCGCCGAAATCGCCGCCGTTGTGAATGAGTTCCCCGACGTCCTCCTCATCGTTGACACCGTCTCCTCCTTCTCAGCCCTCCCGATCAACCCCGAGACCCCTGGCATCGACGTTCTCCTCTGTGGTGTTCAGAAAGCCCTCGCCCTCCCTCCTGGCCTAGCCCTCTTCACCGCTAGTGACCGCGCCCTCGAACGCGCCGCCAGCACCCCTGACCGAGGCTACTACTTTGACTTCGTCGAATTCAAAAAGAACCACGACAAGAACAACACCCCGTCCACTCCAGCGATTCCTCACCTCCGCGCCCTCCAAGAGCGTGTAAACGTGATGCTCGCTGAAGGCCTCGACAACCGCTACGCCCGCCACGCCAAGACCAATGCAATGATCTGCGACTGGGCCGACAGCCACGGGATTAAGTGCCTTCCCCCTGAAGGATACCGCACCCCAACTCTCAACTGCTTCGTCACCCCGGACACCCTCGACCTCAAGAAATTCATGGCCGAGCTCCGCAGCAAGCACAACTTCCTCATCAACGGAGGTTACGGGAAAATCAAAGGTGAAACTTTCCGCATCTCCAATATGGGCAACGAAACTGAAGAAACGATGCAAGAGCTCATCGACGCCCTCAACGATGTCTACCCAGATTGCCAAAAGTAGGCCCTCCCATAAAAAACCTTGAGCGACAACCTGTCCACCTCTTCTAAAAGCCTCCCTATAGTGGAGGCTTTTTTCTTACTCTCGAAGATGAAAGCGCCATCCCAGAAAACTCGTCACGCCTTCATAGGAATCTTTTGTTGCCTGACTCTTGGCCTCCTCTCCCGCTCCTCACTTTTCAGCGAAACCTCCTTCATCTCCAACCACGTCGGCGACGCCCTTTGGGCTGCCCTTGTTTTCTTCTTAATCCTCACCCAGACCTCCCTCTGGAAAAGCGCAGTTCTTGCCTTAACGTTCTCTTTCGCCATCGAGTTCTCACAACTCTGGAAACCAGCGTGGCTCGAATCACTACGCGCTAATCCATTGGCAGCGCTCGTCCTCGGCAACCAATTCCGCCCCACGGATCTACTCTGCTACACCGTTGGGATTCCGCTCGCCTCACTTGTATCGTTCAGCTCATCCCGCTTCGCTAAATAGGCTCCTTAGCCTACACCATTATTGCGCGGTCACTTTTAAACGTAAAAAGCCCTTCGACTCCCCTGCCCCAAATGTCGTGGTCGCCTTCCAAGGCTCCACTCCCGTAGGATTAGCGGCCCCATTAAGAGACTCCGTCACTCCAAGCGGGCTCCAGTCGTTAGCTAGTTGCGTAGATTTCTCCACCTCGTAGGACAAATCACTCAAGGCATTGTTGCGCGTATACAACAATTCCAAAGATCCATTGACCATCTGGCAACCGGGAAGCAAAGCACGATCATTCACACCCACCGTGCCACCCAGTGCATACTCAAGAAGCTTATTAAGACTATCTCCGTCTGAATCGCTCGCCCATAAAGCAGGCGTCAGGGTCACGGCCCCACACTGGCTAAACCACCATGCATGAGATGGCTTATCGGCCAGTGTCGCGGTGTCCGCCACATTCGTTCCCAAGAAGTAACGATCTCGCAACGCTCCACCCGCTCCTGTCGCTTGCTGAGCAACTGACAAGGTCATCGTGGCCGTTTCCGATCCCTCGGCCAAAGTATCTACAGCTCTCGTAATCGTTACTAGCTTCGAAGTTTCCCCCGCCGCAAAAGAAACCGTTCCGCTAAGCACCGGAGAATAATCTACCCCATTCGTCGCGCTTCCCGAGAGCTGATAATCATACGATTCAGCTAACGATGTAACGCCAGTCCGCGTGACCGTAAAGGTCGCCGTATTATCCCCGCCAAATTCGCCAAAGACATCATCAGTAGCTACCACCTCGATCGTGGATCCCTTACAGATGGTAAAATCATCACGCACTACATTGCCATTATCCAAATACTGCGCATTGAGCTTATTCCCATCAACATTGATGATCATCGACCCAAAAACACGTAGGTTGACCACGTAAACCGGATGAGGAACAGGGTTAACGATCGCCGAAGATCCACCTTGCCAATTACTGATCTTTCCTGACGCTCCCACAATCGAATACACTGCGCCTTTCTCCCCTGTTGCCAAAGGTTTTTCATAAACCCCCGTCGCTCCGGAAAGGACAAAGTCCCCCGCTGCATCAACGCTTCCCACATCACTTCCATTTCCGGGATCAATCCCGTGGGTTGCTAACGCGAACGTTGGACTTGTCGAATCATTCGCAGTCATCGCGCTATGGTGACCATTGACCAACATCGAACGCTCATAACAATGACTATGCCCCGAGAGAACTAAATCCACCCCATAACGCTCTAGCAAGGGCGTCACATAGCGGCGCATATGAATATGGCGCGTCTCGGTATCCGAATTATGAGAACCCTTCGTATAGGGGCCATGGTGAAAGATTGCGATAATCCAATCTTTATCGGTCGCCTGTAGATCCAGCTCTAACCAATCAATCATCCCCCCACTTCCAGGCACATCATTATAGTTCCCAGACGAATTCGAATCAATCGACACCACGTGGATATTTCCATGATCAAATGAATAATAACGCTCTGTTCCCGAAGGCACTCCCCCGCACTCCCCCGCAGTTGGGAACGAATGAATATCTAAATAGGGAGCCCCATTACTCGTATAAGATTCATGGTTCCCAATGCACGACCACAGCACCGTATTGCGAAGTAGCTCTGGATAGGAATCAAACACCCCCACCTGAAACTCCGAATCAGTCCCGCTATTATAGGCATTGTCACCCAACATCAACCACGCGTCCGTATGCGCTCCTGCCGTCCTGGAACGGTAAGCATCATACACCTCGTGTTTCTGTGTCGCATTGGTCCCACTATCACCAATTACCCACAGCCTCGTCAGAGCCTTCGCGCCCTTCGTCGGGTAGGTCTGGAAATAATGATCCGCATCCGCCCCTACCGAAACAGACCCCACCACATTCGAGCTAACCACTTCATAAAAATAAGTTGTCGCCGCCGTCAACCCAGTCAACTCCACCACATGATCTGTCGTCTCTGCCGTAATCGTGACCGTCTGCGTCAACAGACTCGGCGAACTTCCATAACGAACCACACTATCAGCAAGAACGTCCGTTCGCCAACGCACTGTCATCCGGTCATCACTGCCCGATTGTAAATAGGGTGCCCTCGTCACTACAGGAATCGATATATCCTGCCCGATGGCCTCAAGCTGGAACCCCAAATCAGAAGAGGTGCTCCCCCTCTGGTGTAAAGAAACCGCTAACAGATTCGCTCCTGGCTGAATGATATTCAACCCTGTCACACTGAAGGTATGCACCGTTGTTTCAGATCCCGTTGACCCCGTCATCGTTCCCCATAGATCTTGCACCGCGACATTAGGTAAATCACCCACCACTCCGATCAAGTTCCCATTCAGATAAATAAAGGCCCCGTCATCGGCGATCACCCGAAAATCTGCCTGATTAAAGCCAACCGCACCACCATCGAACTCCTTCACAAAATAAGCCGCTCCTCGGGTTCCTGAATTCGGGATCGGGATCGCGGTATTGGGCGCCGGAATTCCCATTACCCCGCCGTATTGGAAAGGCGCTTGATTTCCCGTTGAAAAAGACGGCCCATCATAGGCAACCCCCACATAAGCACCAATGGACTGATTATTCCACGTCGCATTAAAGTCCCCATCAGCAGACTGCGTGCCATGCCCCGTCACCGGATCATAGCCATCCATCGTTGCCGGATCAACCGGGCTCAACATCGCCCAATTCGTATCCTCCTTTGAAACTAAAACCGGGCTCCCCTTCAGCTCCAATTCAAAGCCTAAATCCGAGCTCGTGGTATTACGCTGGTGCATTGAAACTGCCAACAAATTCACACCCGCTTGCAAAGTGGGCGTTCCAATCAATGAAACCGCATCAAAAGCCGTCTCACTTCCGGTTTGTGTAGCGAAGCTATTAAAAACATCAGGATCAGCAGTTCCATCACGCCCAATGAGCACTCCGTTGAGGTAAATAAAAGCTCCGTCATCCGACAACATCTTTAAATCCAATTCCTCATAGCCCTTCCCCGCATTAATCACTCGGTAAAAATAACTCGTATAGCGACTCCCGCTCGCAGGAGTTGCCAGAACCGTTCCCCCACTCAGTCCGGTCACCGTTCCATAATGAAAGGGAGCCGTCGCCCCCGTCACAAACGCAGGCCCATCATAAGCACCTCCCACATAACCACCCACAGTTGGATTATACCAAGTCGTATTAAAATCAGCATCAGCTCCCGCAGGATCTACCCCCGTCGTCACATGCAAATAGCTCCACCCTGAACTCCCCTGATCTAACACAACCTCTCCTCTTAAAACCCCAACACAGACACACACCGAAACAAACGCGACATTCTTGATACTTTTCATACTCTTTAAAGATTTAGGGTTGATCTTATTAATCTAATTAGGAAGTTAACCAAACCACACGACTGTTTACACCCCTTATTATTAGGGAATTTCACCGAACGTCACTTGCGCTCACGGTTCAGCAACCACCGTAATTCCTAAATAAAGCTTCTCGAACTCCGGCAACCCCTTCACCCGCTTAGGTAACTTCCCCCAAGCCTCCCTCGCCCCCAAACAAGCCGCCTTATGGCGGCCCTCGTCCTGCCCCTTCCAAAGATCAGCCTCTTTCACCCACCACTTAAAAGCCAATGCCCCATTCTGACCACGCAACATCGCGTAAACCTCTGCGGCTTTCTCCCGCTGCCCCAAGGCACCCAACAAATCCGCCTTCGCCCCTAACAAACTAGGCACCGGCCCCAAAGACTTCTCCGCTCGCTCAAAAACACGCACTGCCTTCTCATGCCCCTCTTTCCCCTGCCCTCGTAACAGATCAATCACAAACAAATAAGAACTCAACGTCGGCTTCTCTTGGCAAGAAATCGCCGCCTCCCCGCTCACTACCGCCTCCTTCACCCGATCCAGCTTCACCAGCACCTCCGCCCGTGAAGCATGCCCAATGACACTCCGAGGAACCGCCGCCAAAAAAACATCCAACTCGCCCAAAGCGAGCATCCACTTCTCCTCAAGCATCCGCACCTGACCCCGCACCAAAAACTGCTCCGACAAATCAGGAGTCAATTTCTCAACTTGCGCTAAGTCAACCAAAGCCGCCGTCGCGTCGCCATGCTGCCGTAGTAGATGTGCCCGCTCCAAAAACAAATCCCCACGCTCAGGAGCTTCTTCAATTTTCTCACCCAAAGCAACAATCAGCTCATGTAAGTCCCCATGCCCAAAAACAAATCCACTTCCACCAAGGACGAAAAACATCAAAACAAAAATCCGGAAACTCATCTCACAAAAACCATCGCGCCACATCCACCCAGATCCAAGAAAATAAAAAATCTCCCGCAGAGGCACAAAGACGCGAAGACGACCATGAATTAAGTTTCTTTCCATAATCTTCGCGCCTCAGCGGGAGTCATCAATCAGAAGTCCTCAACTAGTTAAACATTCCGACCTCAAACTCATTCGTGTAAATTTCTTACTTTCGTGTTCAAAAAATCAGTCTGTTTCCTCCATTTTTCACTCCCCCTTCATCAAGGTTTCACAAAGAACCGGCATTATTCCTCCGTTATGAAGAAAAACCTCACCTCAAAAATCAATCCCCGTCTCAAAGCCGAAATTAAAACTCAACTCCAACATTACACCCCCGAGCTCCACGAATTTCTCCGCTACGTCAAATATAACACCTATGCCACTGATGAATCTCCCAAACCAGTCCCCGCCAATCCTCTCTCCAAGCTCCCTGTCAAAGAGATACTAACCCTAACCGCTCCACCACAACCAGCCTCTAACTTCGTTCAAGGCTTCCCCCCAGAAACCTACCGTGACCTTTTAGACTAATTCCGTCTCAGGTATAAACACCTCGAATCTACCCTCAATATTGATGCTGTAGATTATTCAGTAATATCAAAAGAAGCCTTTCGCTTCGCTTTTTTATAGAGTTTATCAACGGTATCCTTGGTAATTGATTCGATTGACTCAGAAATATTAAGTCCAACCCATCGCATTTGTGTTTCAACGTCTAGCGGGTAGCTGTCTTCCAACACTGGATAGCGTGCCAGCGCATCAGGCATAATTCCTAGGTCAATTTTCCCAGTGAGCCGGATGATATTTAACTCACGTTGCATCGCATCAACTTTTAGTCCCACATCACCTAAATTAGATCGCCCACGCCCAGCAATAGAGAAGGATTCTAGCTTTTCTCCGGCTGCGACTTTACCCGCTTTCTTCAAAGTAAATTCCTCGGCCTCTTGATTGTTCTCAGACTCCGCACCCTCAGCCAAAAGGAGATCACTCACCTCATAACCTAGACTACGTGAAGCCTCTTCTCGGCTCGGAAACTTAGCCTCTAAATGCCCACGTAATCTCATCAGATCTTTTGCAGACAAATCCAGTTCTGTAAAATTAACCGCTCTGTTGTTTGTTGTAAATTGAAGGGTTCCTTTCTTGAAGTCCACTTTACGGTAGCTTCTCTGAGGATCAAATACCGTCAACGCCTTCAATATAGGGACTTTATTCCAAAGAGTAATCTGGTCATTCTCAGCGAGTTCGCCTGTCCACTTCATTTCAATCCCCTCTTGGGTATTGGTAGAGCCACCTAGTTCAAATTCACCAGAGAAATGACCTTCTACAAAGTCATTGTATTTTCCGCCTAAGCAATGCGTTAAATTCAAATGCTTAGCACTTCCACTCCCGTTAAGCTGAGGGCGTTCTCCTCCCTCTTCAATCGAAGCGGTAAATTCAAGAGAACCTCCATCATCACCACTCAAAATAGCCTTCGTGATATAGATGCCCTCAGGTTTAATCTCGACAACTAGCTCTTCAATCAACAGCTTACTCAGCCAATTTTGTTGGAAAGTGCCTCCTTTCATATCCAGGAGCCAGCCATCACCATCAAGTTTTTCAATCAACAACTTTGTTCCTGAAATGCGGCCTGAAGTCGTTTCGGTATAACCCCATGAAATGTTAGCATCTCCTATTTCAATTTCCCCGAATTTTGTATTCTTTGCTTTTGTGAAAAGTGCCGAATAGGCTTGGCTCGCTAGATCGTCAGTCCCTGCCCCAGCCTTCACTTTAAGGTCCATTTGCTCGACTGTGATTTTTCCAGCATCCCACTCTTCCCACAATCCCGACAATAGACCCATCTTAAATTTGGCTCCCGTCAGAACGAAATCTTCATAGAAAGACTCATCGTTTCCTGGTGCCTTAATGGAATAAACCGACAATCCATCTCTTGTGCGGGATATTTTCTTCAGCTCCAGCTCTTCGGTTTGAAAATATCCACCTAAATCTCCGGTGAGCTTTGTCTTAAAATGCTCTTTGTCGACGCGAAGATACAGATAAACCGCCACCCCGAGTGCTAAAATCAAACAGAGCATGAGTAATTTCACAAAGAGATTCCAAAGGCTAAAGAAAAAGCCCCCTCCGCCAGAATACTTCATCTGGAACATGAGCCCCTGCTTGGAGAGCCAGTCGTTCATTCTAATGTTAAAATTATCTAACCTATCTTCGTCGATATTCATAAATTTGATTTGAGGGGGGAGAAATGAAAAAGCCGCGTTGCAGTTAGGGGGAAGCTAGCGATTCCAATGTCACTTGCCAACCTTTGACTTCAAAAATTATCCTAAATTTAACACTGGAAGAATCCACCCAAGCAACATAGAAATTGCTCGTGGAATCTGCTGAATATAAAGTGCAACTTGAAATTTTTGAGGGCCCGCTTGACCTTTTACTTTATCTTATAAAGCGGGAGGAACTTGATGTTCACGACGTCTCGCTTGAGAAGCTTACCAAGCAATACCTCAATTACATCGAGACCTTCAAAATGCTCAATATTGAGCTCGCTTCTGAATTCATCGTGATGGCTGCTAACCTCATGTATCTCAAAAGTAGAACCCTCCTCCCCAAGTCAGTCCAGCCTCCAGAAGAAGAAGCCGAGGAGGATGACCCACGCTGGGAGCTCATTCGCCAGCTCATTGAATACAAAAAATTCAAAGATGCCGCCAATTACCTCAGCAATCGCGAGATCGAACAACAAGACTATTTCGCCTCTAACCCAGAAAAGGTAGCACCTCTTACCGAGGCTCAGCAACCTCTCCCCGAGGTATCCATTTTCGACCTCATTAACGCCTTTCAAAACATCCTCAAACGCTTCGAGGAGTCAAGTGACCTCGGAAACATTATCGATGACCGCTATACGGTCGGGGACAAAATGGACAGCCTACTCGCCAACTTTCAACCCGGTCAAGCCAAGGACTTCTTATCCCTCTTCAATGAATCCAGCTCTAAAATGGAAGTCATTGTCACCTTTCTCGCCCTCTTAGAACTCATGAAACTTAATCAGTTCGGCGTTCAACAAGACCAAATTCTTGGAGGCATCGTCATTCGCCGCTACAGTAATTGACCACTCTCCCCCCTTTCTCCCAACCTGTTATTCCATATGAAGCGCATCGCCCTATTCGGAGGAACCTTTGATCCAGTCCATGATGGACACCTTCAAATTGCTCAAACCGCCGTCGACCACCTTCAGCTCGATCAAGTCATTTTCATTCCCTGTCAGCAGTCACCTCATAAAGACAAAGCAACGAGTGCCACCGGAATACAGCGTGCCGAAATGCTACAACTCGCCACAGAAGATTCCCCCTGGGCCTCCGTTGACCAATTCGAACTCCTCAGTAAAGAGCCTTCATTTTCTTGGAAAACTGCTGAAGAATTTACCAGCCGTTTTCCTGATAGCGAGCTCTTCTGGCTCATCGGTGACGACCAATGGACAAAGCTTAACCAATGGTCACGTATCGAGCACTTACAGGAACTCGTCACCTTCATTGTTCATTCTAGGCATCAAAACGCCACCACGAATGAGCAAGACACCAGAATTAAAGCCGAGCACATCCACGGTAAAATCCACCCTGCTTCGGCAAGCCAAATCAGGCTAGACCTCTCCCAATCGAGCCCTCCACAATGGCTCGACCAAAGCGTCTCCCAATACATAAAAAAACACGGCCTCTATCAAGAGAGCCGTGCTACATAAAATTCGGTTGTTTCTAAAAAACTAGCATCCACAACCGCCACCGCAGCAACCATCGTCGCCTTGGTTAAAATCAGCTTCTTCAGGGACGCGGCCCAACTCCATCGTCAAGCCGATGAACTTATTAAGCTTCTGCTGAACACCCTGCAACTCCTGCTGGGCATTGTGAAAGTCATTAGCGACTTCGTTTTTGAAAAGTTCTTCGCGTGCGTTTTCAAATTCAGCGATCTCAGTCTCGCCAAGCTCCACGCCTGACTCCTGCTTATGGTGTAAGCCCTCGCCTTTTTCGTGGACACTTTGATAAAGTGTTTTTGCCGCATCATCTTCAAGGAAACGCTCAACGCGTCCCATCGCCTCTTGGTACTCAGGATCAGTGGTGATCGTTGCGCAAAGATCTTTCATCTTGCTCATCACTTCGGAATTTTCTGAAAGCATGTTCATGGCCATTCCTATAAGGGCAATCGAGGCGCATAGCAAGGTGAAGTCCTCCCTTATTTAAATTCTTTAAGACGCTGTTTTGTCCAAAGTAACCCCTCTTTATACTCCAAACTATCAGGCCGAGTCTCCTTGAGGCTCGTCCAATAAGTCTCTGACTCTTTAAAGAAAGAAACCGCCGTATCTTTGTTACCTCCGTTCTTAGCAATCAACCCCAAGTCTCCAGACAAATAACTAAGCGTCCGCTGGATTTGCTCCTCAGACGCGTAGGAATAATTCTCCTCAAGTAATGAAACTAAAGTATCACGGGCCGCACGCCCAATTTCCACACCTTCACCGCCTTGATCAAACTGAGAAAGAACACTCGCCAACTGCCATTGCAATAGACTTCTCCGATAAAGGAACTCAGGGTTCTTTGGATCCAACGTCAAAACAACCTCCAACTCACCCACCCCCTCACGCAGTAACTTTTCTGCCTCATCGGGTTCACCCCGCTCACGATGACCCACGGCTAACAAACCCTTCTGCGTTCCCAAAACAGCCAAACTCCTTTGGTCAGTAGGATCATGCTTCAGCACTTGTTTTGCCACTGAAATAGCGGCCTTTGCATACCGCTCCGCACCCTCCAAATCACTCGCCTCTAGTGACGCCTCCGCAATCGTCCCATACGCCGCACCTAATCGCGACCTCGCCTCAAAATCATCTGGGTCTTCCTTTAAAATGGTAATAAACTCCTTCGCCGCCTCCGCTCGCATCTCGATAAGTTGCCCCGTCATCTCCAGCCCCGTAATTAAACGTGTTGCCTCCAGAGCAGTCTCCGCAGCCGCATACTTCATCACCCGTGCATCCGGATGCCCCTCCGACAACTGATCCAAACGGTCAACCACCTGCTGATAGCTCAGCATCGCTTTCTCAGCATCTCCTGACTTCCGAATCATTCTCGCCTCCAACAAGTTCAACGACGCATCCATCACCCAGCGAGTATTTTCAACCTCATCAGACTTCAGCAACCCTAAAGCAGCCCGCGCCTTTGCAATATCTTCCACCACACTTTCATCATCCCAGCTCAAAGCTAACTCCACCAAAACCTTAGCATAACGAGCCTGAGTCCGATCCTTGCTCTCACTCGGTGCCTCTTTAATTAAATACCTCTTCACCTCCCCTAAAATCTCTCGCGCCTCCTTAACCTGATCTTGCTCGATCACGACCTCCGCCAAAGCTAGCTTCATCCTAATCAACTCATCCTCCGCAAAAGGCTGCTTAGATGTCTGCTCCAGAACAATCCTCAAGTCGTTTTCTAACTCATCCAACCACACTTTTCGCTTCTTAAGCGACGGCACATAATCGCTCTTCGTCCCCAAACCCAGACCAATCACTCGATCCGTCAGCTTTCTTAAGGCCGCTAACTCAGCCAACACGCTCGCCTGCACAATGTCCGCTCGATCAACCGAATAACCCTGCGAAAGCTCCGTCACCAAACCACTTGTAGCCTCACGTGCGGCCGCCTGTTGTTTTTCTAATTTAGCCTGATAATTTTGTTTCTCAACGCTCAGCTCCTTAGAACGCATCATCAAAGTCGCCTGCATTTTTCGGTGCTCTTGCTTCAATGCTTTATGCGCCTGATTTTCTTCAATCCAAAAAAGGGCACCTGCACCCAATAATCCCATCAAACCCACCATCGCCACATTACGAAATAAATCATAACGCCCACGAGAATCCAAACCTCTCGATTCCTCCCCAGTCTCTGTCTTAACCAAAGCCTCATCCCCCTGAATCGCGGAAAGACTTTCAAAAACTTCCCCCATATCCTTCGGCCGACGCCCAGCATCAGAATCGATGCACTGCATGATTAAAATGCGCGCCTCCTCCTCCCACTCAGACCTCAATTCAAATTCAGGCCATGGTAAAACCTGTGAATTCTCAAGATCTTGCACAATCTTTTCCTTTGCAACTTTCACTCCACTACGGCGTGAAACCCCCGGTCTCGGTGCCGCACTGATAAACGTCGCCGAACACCTAGGAAACAAACGCGTCAACAAACGGTAAGCAAGCACCCCAAAAGCATGCACATCCCACGAAAAAGCATCGTCTGGAAGAGTCTCGTCATCATACGACATCTGCTCAACAGAAGCATAAAGCATCGCATCAGAGAAATCATCACACTTCACTCCCCCCATCAAAACACCCTCACCGTAGTCACTCAGCATCACTCGCTCCTGCTCATCAAAGAAAATATTGCCCGGCTTCAGGTTCCCATGAACCACCCCTCTCTTATGGAGTAAGGACAAGGCCCGCGCAATCTCCGTTATCACCTCCCACGTCTCGGCCGTATCAAAATACCGCGCCAATCTCATCTGCAACGAAGCCTCCAATAGCTCACCATCAACGCTCTCCACCAAGTCCTCATAAAAAGGCATCGCCACAAAAACTTCATCTTCCCCCCTCTCATAGGCAACAATCGGGACAATTCCCTCTTTCGCCTTCACCCGCTTCACCTTTTTATACCGCTCATCAAGCAAATCCAAATTGACTGCACCCTCATGATAAAGCTTCACCGCCAAAGGCCCATGCTTCTCCGAATCAACAAGATACACGTCTCCACAGGCACCATGTCTCCAAAATGTGCCTTCGCCAAGCTTAGCAAACTGTCGTGTATTTTGCATCTTACGATTATGAGACGAGACCTGAGTAAGAAAAATTTAAACTCCTTCAAGACAAATACGTCACTATCTTTAGAGATCTTCCAAGGAACATCGTTCAATAAATAACGATAGAAAATCGCGAAAAGCTTAACACCCTACTCCTTAAACCAACAACCCTACCTCCTAAGTCCCAGACAATCAACATACATCTCCCAAATCCTCCAGCCCCCAAACGCCCAAATAATCGCCCCTAAAACCAGAAAAGGGCCAAACGGCAACGGTCTGCCCAACCCAATCCGCCCCACTACCGCCGCCCCAATCGCTAAAAAGCAAGACGCCAACACCGTAAACAGCACTCCCGGCCATCCCAAGAAGCATCCAATCATCCCCAAAAGTGGAGGATCACCTCCTCCCATCGCCTCCCGAGGAATCACCACCTCATCCGCTCGCCCCGACAACGACTTCAAACTCTCAATCGTCCGCTTCTTACCATCCAAAAAGACTGCCTCCCCCGTCAACACAACCTCCTTCACCCGCTCCCGCCGACCATCCACATTCACCCCATGACTCTTAATTATCAGCCGATCCGTCGGGCGGTAAAAGACCTCTCCCCATCCCAACACTTCATCGCCTACTACAAAAGCCAACTCCTCCTCATCAGTCTTTGGCTCCCGTAAAGACCACCGCTCCGCCTCCTCAAAAACCATCTTCCGCCGTCCAAAAAGAACCTTCCCCAAAAGCACCATCAACCAAAGCGAACCAAACCCTACTACCCCGCCCACCAACGGCATCCACCGTGCCCCGTTTTCACCTAAGCTCGACGGCCAAAAACCCATCCCACCCAAATTAGAAACCTCCGGAACAAACCACCCCCCTACCAAACCAATCAAACCAGCCACCGTTACCGTCCGCACCGGGATCAGCATATGCTCCAAATCAATAAAGAAGCTCACTACTAAAGCCACCATCATCACCATCACCAGAACAGCCGACAAAGGGTTACCAAACACTAAATAAGCACCCACAAAGAGCCCCATCGTCAAAGCCTCAACCAACCAATACCGGAAAGGAATCCGCATCTTGCAAGCCGCACAATGCCCTCCCTGAATCAACCACGTCACTAACGGCAAATTACGAAACCAAGGAATCTCCTTCTCACACCCCGGGCAAAACGACCGCTTCGGCTCATTCACACTCAACCCCCTAGGAGCCCGATAAATCACCACATTAAGAAACGACCCAATACAAGCCCCCAGCAAAGCCGTCGCAATCAGCCAAACATGATCCTGTAAAAAAGCCACCATAACAGCCCCATTCAAGCCCCCCGCCACACAACAAGCAACTCAAAGAAAAAAAATCAATCCGCCGCCGCGGACCAATATCTCACCGCAACTATCAGCCCTAAAAAGATCTGCTAGATTCGTGGTTAAAAACTAACTCTCCACGCCAATGTAAATGCATGGAAGCAGTCACTCTCTTTATAATCCCAAATCGTTTACAACTTCCAGCGTAGCCTTACTCTTATTTAGCGTAAACAGATGCACTCCGTCCACCTTCTGCTCCACAAGATCAGCTACCTGCTCCTTCATGTATTCCAAGCCCGCCTTAGCCATCTCCCTAGAATCATCACCCGCAGTCATAATGGCCCGCTGCAACTTAGCCGGGAATCTTGCTCCCGCTGCCAACTCCGCCATCCGCACCATATTCCCCTGTGAAAGAATCGGCATCACCCCCGCCAAAATCGGCACCGTAATCCCCGCCAACTCACAACGTTCACAAAAGTCATAGAAATCACCATTCTCAAAAAACAACTGCGTCGAAATATAATCCGCCCCCGCATCAATCTTACGCTTAAAATAATCCATCTCCTTCAACCGATTCTGCGTCTCAGGGTGACCTTCTGGAAAACCCGCCACCCCAATCGCAAACCCCTCCTCGCCCCCAGATTCCCGAGACTCATTAAAGCTCACCACCTCTCGCACCAAATCCTCCGCAAAAGGAAAATCATCATCATCACGTCGATACCCCTTCAGCCCCCGAGGCACATCTCCTCGTAGCGCCAACACATTCGCCACTCCCACCTCGGCATACTTTTCGAGAATCCCCCGAATCTCCTCTCGCGAATGACACACACAAGTCAAATGCGGAACCGTCGGAATCGACGTCTCCCGAATCACTCGCTCCACCACCGCATGAGTCATCTCCCGCGTAGAGCCTCCCGCACCATAAGTCACACTCACAAACGACGGCTTACAAACCTCCAACGACTGAATCGTCTGAAACAAATCCTCCATCCCTTCCGCCGACTTCGGAGGAAAAAATTCAAATGACACCGAAGTCTTCTCACCGCTCACAAGATCAGATACACGCATAATGATATGTTGATACGTTAATTGAAACCGCCAAAAACATCAACTAAAAAAATCATCTCTTCCGTCCACCTAACTATCAATTTAAAACCTCGCCTCAATTTTTCAAAGCTCTATCATGCTTACATGACTAAGAATTTATCCTCTCCCGCTTATTGCGCCCTCCCCTCTGCTGCCACCTCGTTGTTCCTTTCCCAATAACAACCACGCTGAATTACCACTCCCTCAGAGCATCTCAACCCCCTCTTTGTGAGCCCATTCATCGGCCATCAAAAATTGCAGCCCTATGTCTAAAAACAGCCTTTGGAAACTCCTTGAAACTCCTCCTTACGAGACTCAAGGAAACCTCCCCCTCTGCCTTCAAAACATCCTCGCCCAGCGTGGACTCACTGACCCTGATGAGGTCTCTACATTCCTCAGCCCTCGTCTCAAAAACCTCGCAGATCCCTTTCTCATCCCCGAGATGGAACTCGCCACTAGGCGCCTCTTCCAAGCCATTGACCAACAAGAGCGCGTCGTCATCTATGGTGACTACGACGTCGACGGCACCAGCTCCGTCACCATTCTTAAAAAAATTCTCCAAGCCTACGGACTCGACGCCCAAGGCTTCGTTCCACGCCGCTCTACTGAGGGCTATGGCCTCAACGATGCCGCCCTCAAACGCTGCATGGAGGAAAGCGACTCCGATCAACTGCCAGACCTCCTTGTTTCCGTTGATTGCGGCACCATCTCCGTCGGCCCTATCGCCGACCTCCGTGCCAAAGGAATCGACGTCATTGTCATCGACCACCACGAAGCTGGCGAATCCGAACGCCCTGACTGCAATGCCCTCGTAAACCCCAAGTTCGCTACTGATCCTGAAAACGACTTTGGTTACCTCTGCGCCGCTGGCGTCGTCTTCAAAGTCGCCCATGCCCTCCTTCGCACCCGTCCCCTCGAAGACTTCGACCTTAAAACTCTCCTCGACCTCGCCGCCATTGCCACCATCTGCGACATCGTCCCTCTGCATGGCGAAAACCGTATCCTCGTCAAACACGGCCTCCGCCAAATGGAAAAGAGCGCCCACCCCGGCCTCACCGAGCTCATGAAACTCTCCATGGTCAAGCCTCCCCTCTCTGCCCAACAAATCGGCTTCCGCATCGGCCCCCGCCTCAACGCCGCAGGCCGCATGGACCAGGCGATGGATACCGTAGAAATACTCTCCACCTCCGACCCTAAACGCGCCGAGGAACTAGCCGACACCCTCAACGACTACAACAGCCAACGCCAAGCCCTCGAGCAGCTCGCCCTCAAGCAAGCCCTCGAACAACTCGAAAACTTTGACCCCGACACCGATGGTGCTATCTGTGTCGGCTCCCCCGAATGGCACCCTGGCGTCGTCGGCATCGTCGCCAGCCGTCTCATGCAGAAATACCACTGCCCCGCCTTCGTCATTGCCTTTGACAAGAACGGCCTCGGAAAAGGAAGTGGCCGCAGCGTCCAAGGCCTCTCCCTCGTCGAAGCGATCGAGGCCAACCGCCACTATCTCGTTGCAGGAGGAGGCCACCACATGGCCGCCGGACTCAGTATCGAGCAAGAAAACCTCGACGCCTTCCGCCTCGGCTTTGCTAATTTCGTCTTAGAGAACCTCCCTCCCGAAGGTCGTCAGTCCAGCCTCACCATCGATGCGGAAGTCAACTTTGACCTCCTCACCCTAGACTTCCTCCAACCTTACGAAAGCCTTCAACCCTTTGGCTCCGCTAACCGCCTCCCCGTCTTCATCAGCCGAGGTATCGAGCACCACGACAAACCTCGTCTCCTTCAGGGGAAACACTACAAATTCCGCTTCGCTCAGCCTAGTTCAAATGGCCAACAGACCCTCGACGCCATCTTCTTTGGCTCCGCCGACCGCGACCTCCCACCCACGCCCTGGGATATCGCCTACACCATCGAGCGCAACACCTTCCGAGGCCGCACCAGCCTTCAAGCGATCATCAAAGACATCCGCGCCTCAGAATAATCGCTCGACCATCCAGAACAAACCAACCGCCGCAATCACAATCGATACGGCTATACGGACCTTCTCATAAGCGGCAGTTTGCCACCACTTCATCGTCAAAATCCAAGCCACCGCTAGGATCGCGACCTGCGCTAATTCGATCCCCACATTCGCCATAAACAAAGCACTCAGCCACCTCTCACTCTCGCCTAGACTTGCACCCAGACTGCCCGCAAACCCTAACCCGTGGAGTAACCCAAAGAAGAAAACCAAACCCAGCCGACTAGAAGAAACCTTCTGACGGTAGAGGTTTTCAATCGCCACAAAAGCTATACTCAGCGCAATCAAAGCCTCCACCCAAGGCCCCAGCCACGACAGCACACCACCTAACAAACCCGCCATCGCCAACCCGAGCGTCAAACTATGCGCCACCGTAAAAATCAAACTCTGAGACAATAAAGAGCGCCAATCTCTTACTAAAAGAAAGAGCCCCAAAATCAACAACGAGTGGTCAAGGCCATCTAAAGAAATCACATGCTCCCATCCCAACCACAATAGCGAAGCCCACGAAAGATACCGCGATCCCCCTCTAGGATTAGCCTCACCATCATTATCCATAAAGATACCTAGTCCAAACTCTTCCCCCGGCTTCACAACGCCATAACGAGGCCCTCTGCCTCCCTCGCCTTCTCGGTTTAACACTAGATTTGGATACTTACCCTCAGCCACCGTAACGAACAATTCATTCACTCGATCACGCGGAATTCCTACGTCAACTAACATCCGCAAATAAGCGCCTCCATTATGTAGCACTAAAAAGTCGGGAGGGTCTGAATCATAATCAATGAAAGAGACCTCATAGCCCACCTCCTCGCCTCCTAATTCAAAGGACATATACTCCCGCAAATATGACTCCGCTCCTAGACGAACTTCCTCAGCCTCCACTTCATTCATATCAACTAACCAGCTTCGCTCAGGCTGCAACGAATCTTCGTCACTCCGCATTCCCTCCAAGGCATACCCCGCATCAAAATAAACCTCACCCCGCCAGACTACATTCCAGTCTCGCGCCACTTCATCCAACACCGATACATAGAACTGCTCCACAACATGAGCGCGAGCACTCCCCACGACTAACAAGCTCAAACAAAGGGCTAGCAATAAAAAGCGACCAATTAGCTCCAACCTCATCATGCGTTTTGATCAGATCGTAAGCTATTTGAAATCAATCTTCACCCCGCGTGATTTCCAGCTTTTAGCAATAGCTTCCTCCAGCTCATCAAAAGTCCTCCCTGCCAAGAGCACATCCAGAGCCTCCTTTCCCTTCTTCCCCTCTTTCAGAGCCTTCAAAAACGCATTGATATTAGCCCGTCCACCCTCTTCAAAATGGAAGAAATAATAGGTAATTAAAGTGCCTAGCCCATAGTTCATATTCGAGTTTCCTACAAAATCTTTATAGGACATCAGCATATAATATTCCAAGTCAGGTGCCGCGAATGACTCACCCAATGCGCGACCACCTGTATTCTTTTTCCCATACCCTGTCACATATTCTTCAATAGCCGACCGGTTCGAACTGATCATAAACTTTCCTGATCGATACGGAGACACCCCAACATACTCCGCCAGCCCTTCCGTAAACCAACCCATCGCCCCTTCCTGAAAATACTCCGGGTCGGTCAATTGATGGGCTATCTCATGTGGGAGCGTTTTATTGCTCCCCTTATAGTCATACATGTAACTACTTCCAACCTTCTTCACCCCCAGACTAGTCAAAGGCACCATAATCGTTTGCGTTGCCGACATAAACACCCCTGCAGATTCAGGAGGCCCCCCATTCTGGACATAGGCTTGCTTCGACTCAAACAGCAAGATCTTATACTTCACTGAACCTTCTGGAAGACGGGCCTTAATACTTGAAATAGGCAGTTGTCCCATAAACACACGTGTCGCTTCAAACAAAGTCGCAAACTTTTTCACAATCGTTTTCGACAACTTCACATCACAAACATACTCATAATTTGGGCTCTGATAGACGTAGCGCTTCTTCTCTTCATTTTCCTCTACCACTACAATTTCAGGTGAATTACTGTAACTAATTAGCTTCGGCCAATCCGCATCAAAGTTATCCTCCAAGTTATACTTCTTCTTCAGCTCACTTGTCGGAGTCCCCCTCCCACGACTAGAGCGAGAGGTCTTCTTTTTCTCCTTTGGTCGATCGTCTTCGGCTTCAGACTTCTTCTTCCCCCAATTTGCAAGATACTCCTGATCATCATCTGAAAGCTTCTTGATCGGAACCATAAAGATTTTCTTGGTCTTCGTAATTTCGAGTTCAACCTTGTCGCCCTTTATACTGAGAACCTTCCCTTCAATTTTCTTCCCTTCCCGATTCGTAAAAGTCCGTGCGTTTAAAACTGAGGCTGTCACAAAAGACAACATCACCAAAAATTTCATAATCACGCTATTCACCTAATGATTAATCTATTCTAAAGAGAACATTTACAAGGGCAAACTTCTGTCACGCTCTCCTCAACCACACAAAAAAAGAGCCTCCCATCACAGGAGGCCCTTTTTGTTATTTTTAAAATCGTTCGATGATTAGACGCTAACCGTCTGGATCGTCTGGATCACACGGGAAGCAATCTTGTATGGATCACCCTGTGAGTTTGGACGACGGTCTTCAAGGTAGCCTTTGTAAGCATCATCTTTAACAAAACCGTGAGGAACGCGGATAGAGGCACCACGGTCAGCAATACCCCAAGAGAACTTGTCAATGGACTGAGTCTCGTGCAGGCCTGTAAGGCGCATGTCGTTGTCAGGACCGTAAACGGCGATGTGCTCTGGAGTGTATTTCTCGAAAGCATCCATGAGCTTGAGGAAGTAGTCTTTACCGCCAGTCTCACGCATGTATTCCGTAGAGAAGTTACAGTGCATACCTGAACCGTTCCAGTCACCTTTAAGTGGCTTACAGTGGTATTCAACGTCAATTCCATACTCTTCGCAAAGGCGCTCAAGAAGGAAACGAGCCATCCAGATTTCGTCAGCAGCACGCTTGGAGCCTTTTCCGAAAACTTGGAATTCCCACTGACCAGAAGCAACTTCAGCGTTGATTCCCTCGTGGTTAATTCCGGCCTCAACACAAAGGTCAAGGTGAAGGTCTGTGATCTCACGACCAAGGCCACCAACGTTCTTATTACCGACACCGCAGTAATACTCACCTTGTGGCTCAGGGTATCCGCCTTCAGGGAAACCGAGAGGGCGTCCGTCTTGCATCAAGAAATATTCCTGCTCAAAGCCGAACCAAGTTCCTTCGTCTTCAACGATTGAAGCACGTGCGTTTGTTGGGTGTGCAGATCCGTCAGGAAGCATTACCTCACACATCACGAGAACACCGTTCACGCGAGTTGGGTCTGGATAAAGAGCAACAGGCTTAAGGATACAGTCGGAGTCACCTCCTTCTGCTTGCTTTGTTGATGATCCGTCAAAGCCCCAGTCTGGAAGCTGGTCAAGCGTTGGAAAATCTTCGAAGTCTCTCATCATGCACTTTGTGCGGAGATTCTGGACGGGGGTGTAACCGTCGAGCCATACGTAATCGAGTCTGAATTTAGCCATGGTATTAGTTGGTTTGTTTCTGGGTTGGTTGGTTTATTTGTTAAAATGAGGAGAGCTCACCAGTCCTCTTAAGTGACCTTGAGAGCAATGACAGTAGTATCATCTGTGCCATCACCCTCAACGGCGCGATCCATAAAAGACTCTGCCGCTTGCTTTGTCGAGAGGGAATTTTCGCTAAAAATATTGTGAATAACTTTCTCCCAAAGCCCATCCGTCACCCCATCTGAACAAATCAAATAACGGTCCCCTTTTTCATAAGAAAACGCCTGCACCGAAGGGCGCACCTTCGTATGGCCTGCTCCAATACACTCATAAAGGGCTGCCCTCCTTGGATGCGCTCGGTATTGATACTCGCTCAACTCTCCACGCTGCATCGCCTTCCACGCCAAACTATGATCCTCCGTCAACTGCTCCGTCTCCCCATCGCGGTGCCTATACAAGCGAGAGTCCCCCACATGTGCCACATAAAGCTTCTCTGGCGTAAACCAAATCAACGTCAACGTCGCCCCCATTCCTTGATTATCCGTATGCGCCCCTGCATGATGATTAATCGACCGGTGCACTGAAAGAATCGCCCTCTCTAACTGTTCAGCATAATCAGGAACCCGCCCCTGCGCCACCCACTGCATTGTTTCAGGAACCAGCTCCGCCATTTTCGCCAAAGTCAAACGCGACGCCAAATCCCCCGCATTACCGCCCCCCATCCCATCCGAAACTGCCAACAATAAATCCGTCGCAAAAAGGGAACACTCCCCCTCATCCGCCAGCTCTCCAGAACGGTCCACCCCCGCGCTCATGACCATGAACGCGTCATCATTATCAGGCTTCTTCGTCCCCGACACACTCATCCCCTGCCACTCCACGACTGGGGCGCTCTTCGCCTCCTCACTCATCGGCACCTCCCCCACCTGAAAATCTTCAATCACCGTCGCCAACTCAAAATCAATCACACAAAAATGCCCCTCCCGCTCATTGTAAGTCACATTCCTCGGCTCCGGATCATCATGAACCACCCCATATTCATGCTCAATAATCTCAAACAAAAGATCCGCCCGATGCTTCGTCAAATGCGGCGCTGGGCTCCCACAACTCGTCGTAACAATCGTCAACGTCTCTGGCTCATACTCCAATAACCGAGGTACGTTGGGACAACCACGTTCCTCCAAAACCTTCAACACCCGCGCCTCATTCTCAGCCCGCTTATCCGCATCCGTCCCTCGAAAAGTCTTATGAACATTTCCATAAAAATCCAGCTTCACCAACGACCTAATTCCATCCTTAAGTTCACGCATACCTAAACAATGAAAGCTCCAAAAAAATTGGCAAGGAGAACCCACCAAAATTAAATCCCCAACACCTCCCAATTCTTAAAAAAATCCCCTCGTCCTCACCGCTCTCATCACGTAATAATTTATCCCAGTTATGGAACCCTCCCAAATCTCCGAACAGATCGCCCACTCCAGCCAGTGGATCCCCACCCTGCGCAAAGAAATCTCCCGCGTCCTCATCGGCCAAAACCACCTTGTTGACCGCCTTATCCTCGGCCTCCTCTGCAACGGCCACATCCTCCTCGAAGGACTCCCCGGACTCGCGAAAACCCTCTCCATCAAAGCCCTCTCCGGTGCTCTAGGCCTCGATTTCGCCCGCCTCCAGTTCACCCCCGACCTCCTCCCAGCCGACCTCCTCGGCACCATGATCTACAACCCTGCTGAACAAAACTTCTCCGCTAAACTCGGCCCCATCTTCTCCAACCTCATCCTCGCCGACGAAATCAACCGCGCCCCCGCCAAAGTCCAATCCGCCCTCCTCGAAGCGATGCAAGAACGCCAAGTCACCCTTGGCGACACCACCTACCCCCTCCCTCAACCCTTCCTCGTCCTCGCCACCCAGAACCCCATCGACCAAGAAGGAACCTACAGCCTCCCCGAAGCCCAACTCGACCGATTCCTCCTCAAAGTCAACGTCACCTACCCCACCCGCGAAGAAGAACTCGCCATCCTCGACCAACTCGCCAACACCACTAAACCGCCCGAAACCAAACAAGTCACCAGCTTAGAGAGCATCCTCCACTCCCGCGCCCTCCTTGACAAAATCTACATCGACCCCGCCGTCCGCAACTACATCCTCGACCTCGTCACCGCCACCCGCCACCCCGAGAAAGTAGACCCACCCCTCAAGCACCTCATCCGCTCCGGAGCCTCCCCCCGCGCCACCATCAACCTCGCCCTCGCCGCCCGCGCCCAAGCCTTCATCCAAGGCCGCGCCTTCGTCACCCCACAGGACATCAAAGATCTCGCCCCCGACATCCTCCGTCACCGCTTACTGCTGACCTTCGAAGCCGAAGCCGAAAACATGACCCCCGACCAACTCATCGCCCGCATCCTCAACAAAGTCCCAGTCCCGTAAGCAAAAAATTCAAATTCCAAGTATCAAATTCCAATACCTTAACGTAAACGTCTCCTAAACAAATCAGCGTTCATCGGTAATTAAAAATAATTCTGAAAAATTCTGTTAATTGCCGTTGGCTAACTCCGCTTCGCTACGGTTCTGTCTAAAAACACAAAAGCCTTACCCACTATCTAGGCTATCCAATCTACCAGAAAAAATCTGCGTAATCCGCGTTCATCGGCGGTTAAAAACAATAGTTCATTAAAATGCCCGAAGAAGACCCCATCGACGAAATAATGAAACGCGTGCACCGCCTCGAGGTGCGCGCCAAAAAACTCGTCTCCGAATCCTTCTCCGGGGAATACCATTCCTCCTTCAAAGGCCAAGGTCTCGACTTCGACGACCACCGGGAATACCAGCACGGTGACGAAACCCGCGCCATCGACTGGAACGTCACCGCTCGCACCGGAACCCTTTACATTCGCCAATTCCGCGAAGAACGAGAGCTCACCGTCATCCTCGCCATCGACGTCTCCGCCTCCATGCACTACGGAAGTGTCGAATTCAGCAAACTAGAAACCGCCGCCGAAGTCGCCGCCATCCTCGCCTTCTCCGCTCAATCCAACGGTGACAAAGTAGGCCTCCTCCTCTACGCCGACGAACCCGTCCTCTACCTCCCCCCCGCCAAAGGCACCCACCAAGTCCTCCGCCTCGTCCGCGAAATCCTCGCCGCCGAATTGGGTGAAAAACCAACCATCCTCCCCGCAACCGCCAAATTCCTCCTCCGCACCCTCAAACGAAAATCTCTCATCTTCCTCCTCTCCGACTTCCTCGACACCGACCTCCACCGACCCCTCGCCCAGCTCTCCCATCGCCACGATCTCGTCGCCATCCGCCTCGCTGACCCTGCCGAAAACCGTCTCCCCCGCATCGGCAACGTCCATCTCCGTGACCCCGAAAACGGCCACCTCCGCCTCACCAACACCAACAACGCCAACCTCCGCATGGGCTACAAAAAACTCCGCGCCCGCTTCACCGAAGGACTCAGCAAACTTTTCAAACAAAACAACATCACCCACACCACCGTCCACACCGACCAAGACGCCCTCCCAAAACTCCACAAACTCCTAAAAACCCACGCCAAAAGAAAAAACTAAGTCTTAACTCTTACTTCTAAATTCTTTCCTCTTCGAGAATGCACGACATCACCGACCCCCTCCCCTACCTCCCAGGCCCCAACTACAGCCTCTGGATCGGAATCACCGTGCTCGCCCTCCTCATCCTCGCTGCCCTCATCTACCTTCTCCTTAAAAACAAAAAAGCCCCCCTCTCAAAAACCCCCATCACCCTAGACCCCTACCTCGAACGCCTCAAAACCCTCCAAGAGCAAAGCGCTCAAAAGCCCATCGCTCACACCGCCACCCAATCCTCCCTCATCCTGCGCGAATACCTCCAAGCTAAAAACGACGACCCCGCCCTCTTCGAAACCCACGAAGAACTCGAAGCCCGCCAAACCTCCTTCAAAAACCTCCCCATTGAAGCCAAACAAAAACTCACCCAGCTCCTCACTCAGCTCACCCAAGCCAAATACGCTCCCACCAAAAACGTAACTTCACAACCCGACCAAGCCACCAACCTCATCCAGCAAACCACCAGCACCCTCAAAGCCCTCCACTCCACAAACACCACCCTCGAAGATCATCTCTAAAAAATCTGCGTAATCCGCGTTCATCTGCGGTTTTAGATAATTCTGGCTCAAAACTCTCCAACCATGTCCTTCCTCCACCACTTCAACTTTCACGACCCGTGGTGGCTACTCCTAATCCTCCCCACCCTCCTCCTTTTCTTCATCCGAGGCAAAGAAGGCAGCCCCTCCCACCTCACCTTCTCCTCCCTTAGCATCCTCGCCTCCCTCAGCGTCAAAACCAACCGCCGCCCTCTCCGACTCCTCCTCAACGCCCTCCTCCCCTTCGCCCTAATATTCGGCATCCTCTCCCTCGCTCGCCCTCAGTGGAACAACCACTTCACCGCCAAGAAAGCGAGTGGCATCGACATCGTCATCGCCCTCGACATTTCCTATTCAATGAGCATCACCGACTTTGATTCGGAAAAAAGCTCCTTCAACCGTCGCCGTATCGACGCCGCCAAGGAGGTCATCGCCACCTTCATCAAAGACCGCCCCAACGACCGCATCGGCCTCGTCGCCTTCGCCGGACGACCCTACCCGGGTAGCCCGATCACCCTCGACCACGACTGGCTCCTCAGCTCCCTCAACAAACTCAACCTCGGTGCAGTCAAAGAAGGGGGCACCGCCATCGGCTCAGCCATCGCCGCCTCAGCCAAACGGCTCGACACCCGAAAATCCAAAAGCAAAATCATCGTCCTTGTCACCGATGGTGCCTCCAACTCCGGACGCCTCCAACCCATCGACGCCGCCAAACTTGCCGCCAAACTCGACATCAAAATCTACACCATGGCCATCGGCACCAAAGACGGTCGTGTCAACCGAGGCATCCAATCCTTTCCCCAACAAGAATTCGACGAGCCAACTCTTAAAAAAATCGCCGAACTTACCCAAGCCGAATACTACCGCGCCCGCGACACCGCCTCCCTCCGCGACACTTTCCAAACCATCAACAAACTCGAAAAAAGTGACGCTAAAATCAAACACACCACCATCGCCCAAGAACTCTTTCCCCACTTCGCCGCCGCCGCTCTTCTCCTCCTAATCCTCTGGCTCCTAGCCTTCTCCCTCAACCCCGAACCAGCACCTTAAAGTAGATGTCACTCGAACACCCAGGCTGGCTCGCCCTTCTCATCCTCCTCCCTATTCTCGGAGCGCTTGCCGTCATCACCACCCGCCAACGCAACCGCGCTTGGCAAGCCCTCGTTGCACCCCGACTCCGCAAAAAACTCCTCAAAGCGAGCTCCCCACACCGTCGCTGGATCGCCCTCTCTCTAGCCCTCCTCGCCCTCAGCCTCCTCTCTCTCGTTATGACCCGCCCCAACGCCGGCACCTACGAAATCGAAACTCAAGCACAAGGCCGTAACCTCATCATCGCCATCGACCTCTCCCGCTCTATGCTCACCGAGGATCTCTCCCCCAACCGTCTCCAAATCGCCAAAGCGACCGCCCTCGAACTCCTCGACCGCTTCCCCGGCGACCGCATCGGCCTCATCGCCTTCGCCGACGAAGCCTGGCTCTCAGCTCCCCTCACTCTCGACCACCAAGCCCTCCGCGAAGTCCTCGGCGAACTCTCTCCCACCTATCTCCCCACCCAAGGCTCCGACCTGAGCAACCCCATCCACCTCGCTACCAATACCCTCAACACCACTGGCCAAAGCGACAACGCCCTCATCCTCATCAGCGACGGCGAAGACCACAACGACACCCCCGCCACCAAAGCCGCCCGCACCGCCGCCGACTCAAACGTCACCGTTTTCACCCTCGGCGTTGGCACCACCGACGGCGACTTCATCCCCGACCCCGCCACCCGCAACGGCAAATTCCGCGATCCCACTACCAAAGGCCCCATCCTCAGTGTCCTCAACGAAAAATCTCTCCGTAACATTGCCACCAGCGGTCGCGGCCTCTACTCCCGCGCCACCGGGAAATCGCTCGATGGAAACCTCAACAAAGCCATCTCCCAGCTCAACCAAAGCAAACAAAAAGGTGGCACCCGCACCATCGCCCTCCCGCGCTACCAATGGTTCCTCCTACCCACTCTCCTCCTACTAGCTGCAACTCACCTAGCCAAAAACCTTTACATCACCCCCACTCTCCAGGCAAACTCACCCACCCAAAAAACAAAAATCCCCAGCATCAGAACCTAAAAATAAAATCCAAATTCCAAGTATCAAATTCCAATACCTTGACACAACTGCTTCCCTAAAAAAGATCCGCTATATTTGTTAGATTTGCGGTTAAAAATAATTCTGAAAAATTCTGTTAATTGCCGTTGGCTAACTCCGCTTCGCTACGGTTCTGTCTAAAAAAAACAAAACCCCGCCCACACCTTCATCACCTTCCAATTCCAAAAAAAATCTGCGTAATCCGCGTTAATTTGATTCGCTCTGCTCACCCTTCGGGCGCGTCACTTCGTTCCTTGTCCATCCTGCACTACGTTTGTATTGCGGTTTAAAACAAATGCTCTCAATCCCTCCATTCTCTTTCCTAGCCGCCATCGCCCTCACTCTCCTTATGAGCGCGCTGCCCACCCCCGCGCAAACTAGTAAAGCCAAACACGCTTATCAAAATGGCCACTTCGCCCAAGCCCAAGCCCTCTTCCACCAAGCCGCAGACGACACCACAGGCTCCGATCGCTACCGCCTCCGTTTCGCCGAAGCCGCCGCCGCCTATCGCCAGAAAGACTACAGCAGTTCCCTCACCGCCCTTACCGAATCCCTCCGCGAAAAAGACCCACTCTTCCAAGAACAAGTCCACTACAACCTCGCCCGCACCCTCACCGCCCAAGGGCAAAACCTCCTCGACGACACCAGCAGTCAAAAAGAACGTCTCGCCCGAATCCCCCGCGTCCTCACCGGTTGGCAAGACGCTCTAAGCCACTACGAAGACACCCTCAACATCAACCTCGAAAACGCCCAAGCACAAGACAATCAAAAAACCCTCACCGAGCTCATTACCAAGCTCAAAGAAGAACAAGAACAGCACAAAAAAAAGGACCAACCAAAAAAAGAACGACCTGATCAGCCCAACCAAAAAGGTGAAGAAGATCAGGAACAAGAAGACCAAGACCAAAATCCCAAGGAACCACAAGATTCCGAGGGCTCCAAAAATGGCGATAATGGTGAAGACGAAAAAAACGGAGACGAGCAAGCAGACGAAGAAAGCAGCCATAACCCCGACCCAGAATCCCCCGAAAAAGAAAACGACCCCCAGAATCCCAATCCTGACGCCCAAGAGAAAAAACCAAGTAAACCCTCAGAAAACGCCGAAAAAAAGACCCCAGAAGAAGCCTCTCACGACGCTAAAGAGAAGGAAACCCCCGAAGAACAAGCCCGCCGAATTCTCGCCGAATTCGCTGATATCGGTGAGACACCTCTCCACCAACGTCGCAGCCGTAACCTCCGCCAACGCCCCAACCAAAAAGATTGGTAAGCCCTATGAGTAACCCTCGTCATAACACTCTGCGACCAGCCCTCCGCCTGCTCGCCACGCTCCTCTGCGCCCTCTGCTACATCACAAACACCAACGCAGCCCCCCTCGTTACCCTCCACTCAAATCAACTGATCAAAGGAGAAGACACCGTCCTCACCATCGACTTCGCTGGAGATGCCCCCCTCACCCCGCCCTCCGTCCGAGGCAACCTCAAACTCGCCATCTCCTCACTCCCCAGCGGCAAATACCTCGGCCCTCAACGCGTCCTCACCCATCGTTACAGCTACCGAATCATCGGCAACGAAATCGGCAGCCATCGCATCCCGCCCATCGATTACTCTCTCAACGGCAAAAACTACACCCTCCCCGCCCTCCCCGTTCAAGTTTTTGGGCACGACTCCCTCACCTGGCTCAGTGCCGAAATCTACGGCAACACTCTCCACTACGCCGCCGCCGTTCTCGTCCCCAAGAAAGAGCTCTACTCTGGCGAAACCCTCCCCGCCACGGTCAAACTCATCCTTCCAAGCCAAATTCCCCTCGTCGACTTCAACATCCCCGACCTCGAACAAAGCAACCTCAGTGCGTGGCGATTCGAGCCAGACCGTAAACACAAAGGCTCCATCACCCTCTCCTCTCGTCCCCACAACACCTACACCTACCAAAGCACAATCTCCCCTCTCGACACTGGCCCTGCCCAACTCGGCCCTGGCAGCATCCGTCCTGTCTTCCGCTTCATCACAAGCCAAGGCGGCATGACCGTCTACCGCTCTCTCCCCGTTAAGCTCTCCCTCCCCAAACTTACCCTCCTCAGCAAAGCCCTCCCTAGCCCAGCCCCTGCCGGCTTCAACGGAGCCATTGGCGACTTCACTCTCAGCGCCACGGTCGAAAACCCTCGCGCCACTCCCGGCACTCCCCTCACCGTCATTCTCAACGTCAACGGATCAGGAAACCTCGACAACCTTCACGCCCCCCAACTCACCGAACCTGACGGCTGGAAAATATTCGACCCCGCAAAACACACCCGAGACGAAGAACGACGCAGCTCCACCGGAGAAGTCAAATTCACGCAAATCCTCCGCTCCCAGAAATCCAAAACCACCATCCCCCCCTTTCAGCTCATCACCTTCAATCCCACCACCGAACGCTACCAGACCCTCCGCACCGTTGCCATTCCCATCCTCGCCGCCAGCCCCAACCCTAGCGACACCACCCTCAACAGCTACGACCGCGACATCCTAGGCCTCATCGACCCCACCCAACAACCCGATGAAGCCGGACTCACCCGCAACCCCACCCTTCAAAAAATCCACCGCTTCTGGCATCTCATCCCCATCGGTCTACTCATCCTCCTTGGTCTCATCCTCCTCAAACGTAAAATCCTCCCTCGTCTCCAACCGAGCCAAAAAGAAACAGACCTCGCGAGCAGTCTTGACCACCTCAAACAACTCGACGGCACCCTCTTCCTTCGCGAAGTTGGCCACTTTATCGAAACCCGCATCCCCCGTGACCGCCAAGATGAATTCACGAAAAGCCTCCTCACCCAACGCGACAAAAACTGCTACACCGCCGCCCCCAACCCCGCAAAAATTGACCCCACCGAAAAAGCCCACATCCTAACGACCCTCAAAGCCAAAGCCACCTAAACGTGGCATGAGCGTCCCGCTCATGAAAAAACAAAGCGACGAAGGAGCCTAACTAACAATCCTATAACGCTAAAGAGACCCTCCACTGCCATGACTAACTCACTCCTCATACTAAGCCTCCTCCTAATCAGCCTTTCTCCCATAATCGCCCAAGAACCCACTGCATCCTCCCCCCCCAAATCCAACCTCGACGATCCCACCCGCTACTACCCCCTCGCCGAGCAAGCCTGGAAAGAAGGCCGCTACCGTCTCGCTCTCGAACACTACGCTTCCGCTCACCCCATTAATCCTCCCGCCTCCGTCCTCTACAACATCGGTAACTGCTACTACCGCCTCGACGAACCTGGCCTCGCGGCCCTCCATTATCAACGTGCCCTTTACAAATCGCCCCGCCACCCTGAAGCCACTCAAAACCTCGCCCTCCTCACCGCCAAGCACAGCATCCCCACCCCTCAACTCCCCCGCGCCCAAGAACTCCTCGCCACCATCCCAAAACCCCTCTACGCCAGCTTCCGTCACCTAGGCCTCTGGCTCCTCCCCCTCTCTATCCTTGGCGCTATTACCTTCCGTCGCTCTCTTCCCATTGCCATCGCTAGCGGAACTGGCGGCCTCCTAATCATCGGCCTCGCCACCACCGCCCTCCACTTTTACCCAACCGATCCCACCCGCGTACCCAACTCCGAAAAAGCGATCGTCAACACCTCCCAGCCAACCACCACTAGAAGCGAACCCCACCGCGCCGCCGCCCCCCTCAGCGACCTCCCCCCCGGAACCCTCTGTCAGCTCTTAGCCCCCCGTGGCAACTGGTCCTACATCCAACTCCCTGACGAATCGCGCGCCTGGCTCCCCACCCACGAGCTCTCCCCCCTTATCCCACCCCCAAACTACAAAAAAACCACCCAAGCCCCCAAAGGCTACTTTTAAGAAAGTCCAAATTCCAAGTATCAAATTCCAATACTTCAAATCAACGGTGGTTTGAAAATCCGTGTGAAATCGGTGTCCATCGGTGGTTGAAACACCTCAAACAACCAAACCGGTCTCACCTATGTCATCACAAAAAAAATCCTGTATATCCTGTGCATCCATGTAAAAAACTCGACTCAAAGCCACACCCACTTTCCCGAATCCCGCCTCGACACTGCAAATCCCTCAGTTATCCTCTCCGCCCCTCAGTAGAAACAGTTATGGCAAAAGGATTCCAAACACTCCCCGGCTTCCGCGACTTCCGCCCCGAAGACTGCGCCGTGCGCAATTACCTCTTCGACACCTGGAAACGCGTCGCCCGCGCCCACGGCTTTATCGAATACGAAACACCCCTCCTCGAGGACACTGAACTCTACCTGAAAAAAACCGGCGGCGAACTCTCCTCCCAGCTCTTTCGCTTTAAAGACCAAGGCGACCGTGACGTCACCCTCCGCCCCGAAGTCACCGCCTCCCTCGCCCGCCTCGCTACCACCCACCAGCGCGACTACCCCAAGCCTCTCAAGTGGTTCGAAATCGGCCAATGCTTCCGCTACGAAAAACCGCAAAAAGGCCGTGGCCGCGAGTTCTACCAATTCAACGCCGACCTCATCGGCGACGCCAGCCCCGCCGCTGATGCCGAGCTTATTTCCGTCGCCATCGCGACCATGATGGCCCTTGGTTTCACCGCCAAAGATTTCACCGTCCGTCTCTCCAACCGCGAAGTCTGGGAAAAATTCGCACAAGGCAACAACCTCACCGCAGAACAACTCCCAGAACTCCTCCAAATCATCGACAAGTTCGAGAAAACTCCAGAAGAAAAACTCACCGAGCTCCTCCAGCCCCTCGGGCTCGACCTTGATGTCATCAAACTTTCGATGGCCACCAACGAGTTCGAATCAGAATCCCTCACCAAAATCATCACCGACCTCACCGACCGGGGCCTAGGCGACTTCATCAAAGTCGACCACAACATCGTCCGTGGCCTTGCCTACTACACCGGCACCGTCTTTGAAATCTTCGACAACCAAGGCGACCTCCGTGCCGTTGCCGGTGGTGGCCGTTACGACGAGCTCCTCGGCCTCATTTCCAACGGCAAAGTCCCCCTCCCCGCAACTGGCTTCGCGATGGGCGACATGGTCATCCGCCACCTCATCGAAGCCACCCCCGCCGCCAACATCCAGCTCACCGCCTGGCTCCAAACCCAGCGCCGTTGCGACCTCTTCCTCATCACCGCCGACGAAGCCCAGCGACCAGAAACTCTCCGTATCCTCACCGAACTCCGCACCGCCGGAATCAACACCGACCTCGCTCTCAACAAAGCCAAGTTCGACAAACAATTTAAAGCGGCTCAACAGTCCCAAGCCCGCTACGCCCTAGTCATCGGCCAAGCTCAAGACTCAACAGCCCCCGAGCTAAAGCTAAAAAACCTCACCACTAAAAGCGAAGAAACCCTCCCCCTAAACAGCAACCTAGTAGCCAAAATCCAAGAAGCCCTAACCAACCCAGACGGCCCCCTCTTAGCGTAGATAAGAAATCTCTCGCTCTCTTTAATTCATAATTTCAAACCACGGATGGACACAGATGAACACAGATTTCTTTTCAAAGAAGAAACGGAAACCATCATCGGAGCCTCTTTCCGCATCCTTAATGAAATCGGTCACGGCTTCCACGAAAAGCCCTACGAAAACGCCCTCGTCGTCGAATTCCAACATCTCAAAATCCCCCACGCCCAGCAAAAACGATTCCCCCTCCTCTACCGAAACCAGAAAATAGGAGAATACATCCCCGACCTCATCGCCTACGAGCAGATCATCATCGACACCAAAGTCATTCCGAAAATCACCAAGCACGAAGTCGGCCAAATGATCAACTACCTAAGAATTTCAAATCTGAAAATAGGTCTCATCATTAACTTCAAAAACGCCACCCTAGAATACAAACGTATCATCCTCTAAAAAAATCTGTGTATATCTGTGTCCATCTGTGGTTAAAAACAAACAAATAATCCAAAGCAACACACCAATATAACCAGCAAAAAAGATCAAAAAAATCTGCGTTCATCTGCGGTTAAAAAAATAACAGTCAACCTTCCCCATTTCTAAACTTTCCAAACAAATTAAAACCATGAGAACTCACACCTGTAACGAACTCAACGCCTCCCACATCGGCCAAACCATCACCCTCATCGGCTGGGTTAACTCCAACCGTGACCATGGTGGTGTCGCTTTTATCGACCTCCGTGACCGCGAGGGCCTCACTCAAGTTGTCTTCCACCCCGAGACCAACTCCCAAGCCGCAGAAGCAGCCAAAGCCCTCCGCTCCGAGGACGTCATCCAGATCACCGGCACTGTCGAAGCTCGCCCCGAGATCGAAGGCAAGCCCACCGTCAACACCGACATGGCGACTGGAGAAATCGAAGTCTCTGCCACGGATCTCCAGCTCGTCAACAAATCAGAAGTCCTCCCTTTCCAGCTCGACCAAGAGCTTTCCAATGAGGACCTCCGCATGAAATACCGCTACCTCGACCTCCGCCGCCCACGCATGGCTCGTAACATCAAACTCCGTCACCGCGTCGCTAAATCGACTCGCGACTTCCTCGACGAAGGCGGCTACCTTGAGATCGAAACGCCCATCCTCTCCAAGTCCACTCCTGAAGGTGCCCGCGACTTCCTTGTTCCTTCCCGCGTCCACCCAAGCAACTTCTACGCTCTCCCTCAAGCTCCTCAGCAATACAAGCAGCTCCTCATGGTTGGCGGCATCGAAAAGTATTTCCAAATCGCCCGTTGTTTCCGTGACGAAGACCTTCGCGCTGATCGTCAGCCTGAGTTCACACAGATCGATATCGAGTCCTCTTTCGTAAATCAAGACGACGTCCTCGCCCTTGGCGAAGGCCTCCTCCAGCGCATCTTCAAAGACGCCCTCGACCGTGACATCCCTGCCAAATTCGACCGCATGACCTACCAAGAGGCCATGGACACCTACGGCTCCGACAAGCCCGACCGTCGCTACGGCATGGAGCTCATCGAACTCTCCGAAGACCTCAAGGACTGCGAATTCCGCGTCTTCTCCGGAGTCATCGGCAACGGTGGAGTCGTCAAAGCAATCAACGCCAAAGGTTTCTCCGATATCTCATCTGGCCAAATCGAAAAGCTCACCAAGCTCGCCCAAGAAGCCGGTGCCAAAGGACTCGCCTACATTCAAGTCCGTGGTGAAGACGTTAAAGAATGGCGTTCGCCCTTCGCGAAACGTCTCACTGAAACAGAAGTCGAAGCCCTCCGCACCAAACTCAATATCGAAGCTGGAGACCTCATCCTCTTCGCCGCTGACAACTGGGAACCTGCCTGCGAAGTCCTCGGACGCATCCGTTGCGAAGTCGCCGACATCCAAAAGCTCAACGAAGGCTCCGACGAACTCAATTTCCTTTGGGTCACCGACTTCCCTCTTTTAGGTTATGACGCCGAAACCGAAAAGTGGAACGCTGTCCACCACCCCTTCACTCGCCCCATCCCCGAGCATGAAGCCAAGCTCAAAGCTGGTGAACCCGAAGGCCTCCTCGGCCTCGCCTACGACGTCGTCCTCAACGGCTACGAACTCGGTGGCGGATCGATCCGAATCCACGAATCTGACCTCCAAGAAGCGATGTTCGACACCCTCGGAGTCACTCCAGAGGAAAAGGAAGACATGTTCGGCCACATCCTCGAAGCCTTCCAATTCGGCGCCCCCCCACACGGAGGCATGGCACTCGGCCTCGACCGTATCGCAATGCTCGTAGCCGGAGAATCTTCCATCCGCGAAGTGATCGCCTTCCCCAAGAATAACAAAGCCAGCGACCTAATGACCGCCAGCCCCGCGAAAGTCGATTCAACGCAACTTCGCGACCTACGCATCCAATCCACCTACAAAGAAAAGCCCAAAGAAGATGAAGCGTAATCCGCCTTCCTAGCCGCCACCCTACTCTATTGCTTTATTCTCATCTCTCAATTAGAATGAACCTAACGTAGGGCTACGCTCGAACAAAGAAACCCACAACTGAACTATGGTTAAAAAATTGAAAATCGAAAACTTCAGGGGAATCAAATCTTTAGAAATTGAAGAACTCAGTAACTTCAATATCTTCATAGGAGCCAATGGCATCGGCAAAACCTCAATCTTAGAAGCCGTCACCTTAGCGGCTAGCGGCAGAGACCCTGAATCTTTCTTTCTTACTGTTAATGCGAGAGGGCACTTCTCAAGCCAGGCTAACGACTCCCTAAAGAGTATCTTTCCAGGTATGCAAGTAACGGCAAAGGGAGATCCTACATCCCCTAAGGTCACAATCGACTACCAAACCTCAAAAGAAGAACAGAGATCAGGCCAATACTCTTTCTCGTTTTATGGAAAAAAAGTATCTGGTTTCACTTTTGAGAACGGCGAATCAGTAGATCATGCTTACGAAACAAGTTATCGTCATCCAAATCAAGATGCCCCACATAATCAAGGAGTCTTCATTACCGAGCATACTGAAAGTAATAAAACTGGAATGATTCGCTTTGGCGAAGGAGATAACTGCACTATCTGTCTAAAATCTAAGTATATTCCCTTCGGAATCGAAGCTCTCCCGCAAACGGTTAAACTAATTGAAGAAATTAGTTCAAGTAAGTCAGATCACGATTTGCTTATTAAAACCCTCCAGATAGCAAATAGCAACCTCGAGACAATTCAGTTAATTAGAACCTCGGTTAAAGCCTTTCTCAAAGACCAAGACAACGCATTACCTCTTAGCTCTCTTGGCTCTGGATTTAGCCGCTTGTTTGAAATCATGGTCTATCTTTCCACAAAGCCAGATGTCATCGCCATCGACGAAATCGACAGTGGACTTCATCACTCTGTTATGGAGAAGTTTTGGAAAACTCTCCTCAATGTGAACGAGCAAAACGGCTCTCAGCTCTTCTGCACGACCCATAGCGAAGAGCTTTTAGAGAAAACCTTAGAAGCCTTCAAGGACTGCCCTGAAAAGCTCGCAATTTTTAGAATCGAGCACACTCGCTCGGGTAAAATGATTACCAGTCGCATCAGTTATGACGCCCTCCGCTACAAGAAAGAAGAACTCATCACGGGTTCAGAATATGCTACGTAATCATGCCTCACGATAAAGGACTCTATTTCAAAAATGAGAACAGAGCAAACTCTGTCCTCATTGGCGCAGAAGGTAATGATGAAGTATGGGCCATCTCATCGTTAGGATCTGTGCTAGAAATACCTCAAGAAAAACTCCATGTCACAAATTACTCCGACAATTCAATAGAGGGAGTCAGCGTCGAGCAAAACTGGATTAACAATAATCAAGCTGACTTCAACCAACACCCCCTCATTGCAATTATCTGTGACGCGGAAGACTCAGCTCACGAGACTTATCAAAAATGGTGTAATTTATTCGAGGCTAACGACCTTCCCATCCCTCCTCAAAACGGAACAATCGGCCTACCAGACGATGCCGACTTACCCGCTACCGCCATCTTTATCGCACCCAAAGGAGAAGTTACCACTGATGATTTTGACGGCTGTCTAGAATTTATGTTCCTCGCCGCCTGTAATGACCCGTCCGCTAAATCCTGTGCAGAAGGTTTCCTCGAATGCTGCGGCATACCCGAAGGAAAGAAGCCTCTCCCCTTGGAACGCTGGAAAGCCAAATTCATCGCGCAAAGCCTACCTAAATCATCACTAAAACCGGGGTTAACATTCGGGCAAAGTCTAATGAGTCGGTCTGCTTCTGACTTGTGGAATCTCAACGCAAGTAGCCTAAAACCACTGCGCGACTTTTTGAAAATGCTAAACGATTATCAAAGCCAACAACCCTAATCTAGCCCCTCACCCGATAGAGATGAAACCATCCGCAAAAACACTCTCGTCTCTTCTTCTGCTAATCTTCTGCCAGCCACTTCAAGCAGAGGAAATCAAGCTCTGGACATACAACTCCAAGTTCCAATACTACATCGATTCCGAAAGGCTGAAAAAACTTCCCACCATTGACCTAACAAAAGCTGCTCCTCCCATCACCCTCTATCAAGCCGTTCAAAAAGCGCTCCTCGAAACCAAAGACCTTTATCCAAACATACGATTCATAACACATCGCACAGTGTTTGGTGGCTCAGGCATTACAAACTATCCCGATATCTCTTACTTTGAAATCGTCTTAATAGGACAGCCAAAGGATAAATCCAAAGAAAAGCCTCTCACTCATTTCTACATCCTCATGGATGGAGAAATCTTGAAAAAGCATTTGATCAAGAAATAACGCCTGCATAAAAGCGCCCCTACATAATCATCGTCTCCTTGAGCCTTTTTTGATTAAATGGCCTCATGAGATCGTTCATTATCCTTCTTTTCTTCATCTGCGCTCTTCCACTTCAGGCGGGAGAGCCCCAATTGATTCTCCACCTCCTCTATCACACTGGTCAAAAGGAACCCAAGGAAAAGTTCTGGATCGACTGGAACAAAGAGTGGCGCGGTATTGCTAGCACCAAAAAACTCAGCCCTGAGGAATCCAAAGAGATCATCGCACAATTAAAAAAGTCGTTACTTTCAACTAAACCTAAAAACCTTTGCGGCCATGACCCTATTTACGGAATTGTCGCTAAAGACGCTGAGGGAAAGATTCTCAAAACCAGCCTCTGCTTTAAATGTGTCACTTGGGTCAAACCCAACCTCAGACTCAACCTAACGGGGAAATTTGGTCCAGACAATGAACTCTGCAAGCTCCTCCGCAAGCACATCGAGCTCCCAGAAGAACTACTCCGTAAGGAAAACCCCTAGTCCCTCAGCTTTCGCCTAACGACACCCCCTCGCCGAATTTATACAAAAAATAACGTTTTGCGTGCAAGACGTATCCGTCGTCCCTTGTATTAATAAAGGCGACGCTATGACAAAACGACTTCTCCTGCTCCTTCCTCTCCTCATCGGCTCGATCCATGCTGACGAGATCGATATCTTTGACGGGGAAACCCTAGACGGCTGGAAGGGTGACCCCTCATTCTGGAGCGTTCAAGACGGCACCATCACCGGAAAGTCCACCGCCGAGAACCCTTGCAAATCCACGACCTACCTGACCTACACGAAAAAGGAATTTTCCGATTTCGAACTCACCGTCAAATTCCGCTTTCTCAGCAAAGCCGGCAACAGCGGCATCCAATACCGCAGCCAGTGGCACGATGAGAAAAAGTTCCAAATCAAAGGCTACCAAGCCGACCTCGAAACGGGCGCCAAATACAGCGGCATCCTCTACGAACAAAATGGACGCGGCATCGTAGCTAAGCGCGGCCAACAAATCAAAATCCTCCCCAACGGTAAAAAGAAAATCCTACCAAAACCCTTAGCCAGTGCCGCAGAAGCACAGGAGTCCCTCAAGCTCGGCGAATGGAACACCTACCACATCATTGCCGAGGGCAACACCCTCACCCACCAAATCAACGGCCACACCACCGTCATCGTGGAGGACAACGACCGTAAGAAAAAGGCCAGCAAAGGGCTCCTCGCCCTCCAGCTCCATCAAGGCCCGAGCATGACGATTCAATACAAAGACCTCCAAGTCCTCGAACTCGACCACGACACCGCCCCCGCATCCCAAGAAACCAGCAACCTCAAAACACTCCCAGGCTTCTCCATCGAAAAAATCCACGCCGTCGACAAAGCAACCGAAGGCTCCTGGGTCTCGACTTGTTTCGATGACCAAGGCCACCTCTACGTCTGTGATCAATACGGCAAGCTCTTCAAAATCACCCTCAAGGACGGCAAGATTCAGGACAAAAAAGTCATCCCCGGAGTGGGCAGCGCCCAAGGGCTCTGCGCGGCCTACGGAAGTCTCTACATCTCCACCCAACATCAAAAGACCAGCGGCATCCAACGCCTCACTGACAGCAACGGCGACGGCAACTTCGACAAAATAGAAACCATCTACACCCTCAACAAAGGAGGCGAGCACGGCGTCCATGGCATCATCAAAGCCCCCGACGGCAAAAACCTCCTCGTCGTTTTAGGCAACATGGTCGGATCGGTCCGCAACACCCCCACCGCCTCCAAGGCTCCCTATGCCGAAGACACTCTTCTCCCTCACCATAAGGACCCCAGAGGCCACGCTCGGGGCATCGTTGCCCCCGGCGGCACCGTCGTCCGTCTCTCCCCCGACGGCCAGAAAAAAGAAATCATCACCACCGGATTGCGCAACACCTACGACATCGCGACCAGCCCCACCGGCGCAGTTTTCGCCTATGATGCCGACATGGAATGGGACACCGGCACCCCGTGGTATCGCCCAACCCGCATCCTCCACATCACCGAAGGAGCCGAATTTGGCTGGCGCACTGGCACCTCAAAATGGCCCGCCTACTACGCCGACAGCCTCGGCTCCACCATCGACATTGGCCCCGGAAGCCCTACCGGCCTCACCTTCGGCACCGGTGCCAAATTCCCCGCCAAATACCAAAACGCCCTCTACGCCCTCGACTGGACCTTCGGCCGCATCTACGCCGTTCACCTCACCCCAGATGGATCAGGCTACCGCGCGACTAAGGAAACCTTCCTCTCTGGCAAACCTCTTCCGCTTGCCGATGCCTCCGTCGGCCCCGACGGATCACTCTACGTAGTCACTGGTGGCCGACGCCTCCAGTCCGACCTCTACCGCATCACCTACACTGGCAACGAATCGACTGCGCCCGTCGCCAAAGCACAGCCCACCCCTGGACAAACAGCCCGCCTAGCACTCGAAAAATCAACCGACCTCGCCCAAATTTGGCCAGCTCTCGGGAACCCCGACCGCACCCTCCGCTTCGCGGCCCGCTTCGCCCTCGAACACCTCCCCACCGACCAATGGCTCGCTAAGTTCAAGGCCGAATCTGACCCCCAAACGGTCATCACTTCCAGCCTTGCTCTTTCACGACTCAAAGGAAACGGTCAAGTAATCAGCCAAAAGCTCCTCCAAATCGACTTCGCGAAACTCACCCAAGCCCAACAGTTCGAACACCTCCGCGCCCTCTCCCTCGCCTTCATTCGATGCGGTAAGCCCAGCCCTGAGATTAAGGCCACCGCCCTCCAACAGCTCGAATCCTCCTACCCGAACCAAGACCCCTACCTCAACCGCGAACTTTGCCGCGTCCTCGTTTATCTCGAATCCAAGCAAGTCCTCGCCAAAACAACCTTCCTCATCGACAGCTCCCTCGGCATCAAAGAAGACCTCTCCACTGAACTGCTCGACGCCAGTGATAAATACGGCAAAGCCTTAAAGCAAATGCTCAAAAACTATCCCGACCCCCAAGCCCTTCACTACGCTCTCATGCTTAAAAACGTAAAGAGTGGCTGGACTAAAGACACCGTGAAAAGCTACTACCAATGGCTCGCCAAAGCCGAACTCAAGAGCGGCGGCAACAGTTACAAAGGCTTCATCCAAAACATCCGCAAGGAAGCACTCAGCCATCTCAGCGGTGAACTCAAGACCCTCGCTGTCGCCTCCTCAAAAATCGATAAGGCCACCGTCGCAAGTAACTACACCATCCAAGGCCCCGGCAAAAACTGGACCCTTGATGAAGCCCACCAAGCCGTCCAAGACCTCTCCAAAGCGAACGCCGAGAACGGCAAAGAAATCTTCACCGCCACCCTCTGCATCCGCTGTCACGAGCACTCCGGTCAAGGTGGAGGCGCCGGCCCTAACCTCTCCAACCTCGGCACGCGCTTCACGAAAAAGGACATCCTCAAAGCGATCATTGACCCCTCCGAGGTCGTCTCTGACCAATACGGAACCACTCAGCTGGAACTCAAAAACGGAAGCACCGTCACAGGAAAAATCATGAAAGAAGACGCCACTCACTTCCACCTCGCGACGAGTGCCTTTGATCACAGCATCCAGACTCCCATCGCCAAAGCGGATGTCCTCAAATCGACCCCTTCCAAGATTTCGACGATGCCGCCCTCCCTCATCAACGCCCTCAACCCCGACGAGCTGCGCGACCTCCTCCTCTTCCTCAGCAATTCTCCAGCTCCCTAACAATTCACGCTAACAAGACCGATGAATACTTTTTGGGAACGCTTTAACGAAACTCCTGACACCGCCTTTTTGCTCTTCAGCGAAATGCCGCGTTTCATGTATTTCTTAAAAGACCGCGACCTCAAATTCGTCCGCCTCAACGAGCAACTCATCAAAAAGATCGGACTCCCCAAAGAAGAAATCATCGGTAAAACGGACCTGGATCTTTTCCCGAAATCCATCGCCGAGGCCTTCTACAAAGACGACCAAAAAATCATCGAAAGCGGAGAACCCCTCATCAACAAAACCGAGCTTGTCCCCTCTCAGCATGGGCAAGTTGACTGGTCAATCACCACGAAAACCCCCATCCGTGATGAGCACGGAACGATCCAAGGCATCACCGGAGTGACCCGACCATTCTCGACGAGCGGCACCGCCCTCGACTCCAGTTCCGAACTGAGCAGCGCGATCCATTACATCCAGAAAAACTACACCTCGAAATGCTCCATCAAAGAACTCGCTAAGATGTCCTCCCTCTCGCTGAGTGCCTTCGAGCGCAAATTCAAAAAAATCCTCCACGTCACCCCCACCGAGTTCATCCGCAACACCCGCATCCAACATGCCTGCCAGCTCTTGAGCCAGGGAACAACCAGCCTTGCCGAGGTCTCCGCCGAATGTGGCTTTTACGACCAAAGCCACTTCAGCCGCGAGTTCTCCCGCTCCATGAACATCTCGCCCCTCAAATACCGCAAACAATACCGAATCTAAAAAAACAACACACCCAACTCAAATAACACTATGAAACTACACAATGCCATGTGGCCCGGAATCGTTGGCAAAGAAGACGGCACAGACCAATCCCCTCTTTCTTTGGAAACCATGTTAGACTTCACCGCGAACGCCTCCGTCGATGGACAAAAGTTCGACGGCGTTGATCTCTTTCTCTTCCATCCCCACATTGACCCAGAAGCCTCCGATGCAGACCTCCGAAAAATCGCTGACCTCATCGCCAGTAAAAACCTCAAGATCGGTTCCCTCGTCGCCCCCGTCTGGCCGGGCACCCTCGGTGGCTCCGCCTTTGGTGCAAAAGAAGAACGCGAAAACTTCCTCAAAGCCGTCCGCTATGCCTGTAAAGTCTCCAAAGTTTTCCGTGAACACGGCGTCAAAGAAACAGGCCTCATCCGCATCGACTCCGCGGGCAGCCCCGAGGATTTTTCTAAAGACGAATCAGCCAACACCAAACTCCTCGCTCAGACTTTCCGTGAAGCCGGACAAATCGCTCTCGGTCACGGCGAACGCCTCGCCGCCGAAGGGGAAATCTGCTGGGGGGGGATGCACTCATGGAAGCACATGCTCAACACCCTAGAGGAAACCAACCTCCCCGAAGGCGTCGGTTTCCAAGCCGACCTCGCCCACACCTACCTCTACCTCCTCGGCCACAACGCCCCCGAGCACGCCCTCCTCAAATCCGGCTACAGCGAAGACGAATTCTGGGCCGCCTACACCACCCTCACCGACGCCCTCCGCCCGTGGACGATCGACTTCCACGTCGCACAAAATGACGGAACCGTCCACGGCTCCGGTAGCCATGACAAAACTGGCCGCCACTGCCAAGCCGACGACCCGAATGGCAAACTCGACATCGCGCGTTGCTCCGAAATGTGGCTCCGCGATCACGCCGACCGTGGAATCGAGCACCTCTGCTGGGACGGCTGTATGTTTGACAACGCCATCCTTGAAACCCCGAAAACCTGGGATGCCATCCTCAACGCAATGCTCCAAGTCAAATCAGTCATCGCCTAAAAAAACGCCACCAAAACCAATCACAAAGGGGAGCGCACGCATCCTGCGTGCACCTTTTGGCACCTGTCCGCCGAGGCTGATCCTGCCAAAAGAATCAAAAAAAAGAACGCGAGCAAAGCGAGCCTCTTAAAATCAACACAACTACCACAATGAGCAAAATTAAATTCGGAGCAGAAGTCTACACCTGGTTCATGGACGGCCATGGCGAAGGCAACATCAACCAGCTCGGCCACATGGCCAAAATCACCGGCCAAGCAGGCTTCAAGGGGATCGAACCCATGGTCCTCGAACCCTACGACAACTACTGGATGGGCGACTACCAAGACCCCGCCAAACTCAAGGACGCCCTCGACGAAGCGGGCATCGAACTGGCAGCCCTCGCCCTCATTTGTAAATGGGACGGCCTTGAGGAAACTGAAAGCGAACACGCCTGTGCCGACTGGACGATTGAAATGCTCAAGCACTTCCCCGGAGCCGCCCTCGGCACCGTCCCCCTCCCTGACGGCCGTCACAACCTCCAACAACGCCGCCTTAACCTCGTCAATAACGTCAACCGCGTCTCCCGCCGTGCCGCCGAAGCAGGACTCACCTGTTCCTTCCACCCGAACTCTCCCCCGGCCTCCCTCGCTCGCACCTCTGCTGACTACGAGGTCATCTTGAACTCCCTCGACCCGAGTGTCACCGGCTGGACTCCCGACGTCGGCCACATCGTGCGTGGCGGGATGGACATCATCGGCACCATGACAAAATGGCAACACCTCATCAACCACATCCATTACAAAGACTTCTCCGGCAATGGTCCTGAGCCATGGGCACAGATGGGGGAAGGAAAAGTCGACTTCCACCAAATCACCGAATTCCTCGTCGCCCGAAATTACGAAGGCTGGATCATTTGCGAAGACGAATGCGAACTCGCGATCACTCAGCCCGACGAGGTCACCCTCCAAAACGGCCAATGGTGCAACGAGCAACTCGCCCCTCTTCTCTAGTTTCTCTCCTTTTAAAAAACTACCTCTCGTGAAATTCAACCCCAAGCTCCTCAACGACCCCCTCAACGCTGCCGACGAACTCCTCGACGGACTCGTCCAAGCTTACAACGGGGACTGCGTCAAAGTGGGCACCCGCTCGCTGGTCAAAACGCAGATCCCGGCTGGCAAAGTCGCCCTCCTCGTCGGTGGCGGAGCTGGGCACGAACCAATCTACCACGCGATGGTCGGCACCAACATGGCCGACGGCGCAGCCTGCGGAGACATCTTCGCCGCACCCGCTCCCCAGATCGTCGCGGAAGCAACGGCCGCCCTCGACCAAGGGCACGGCGTTCTTTACCTCTACGGCAACTACGCGGGAGACCTCCTCAACTTTGACCTTGGCGCGGAAATGTCCGAGGCCAATGGAACCCAAACCCGCACCGTCCTCATCGCCGACGACGTGGCCTCCGCCTCGCTCGATCGTAAATCTGATCGCCGAGGCATCGCGGGTCTCGTCCCCATTGTCAAAATCGCGGGCGCGGCCTCCCAAGACGCACCCGACCTAGAAACCCTCGCCCAGACCGTCGAAAAAGCCTGCCTGCAAACACGCTCCATCGGTGCCGCGATGGCGCCCGGCTCCATCCCCGCGACCGGTGAACCGACCTTCACCCTCCCCGAAGGAATGATCGGCCTCGGAATGGGTATCCATGGCGAAGCCGGAGTAGCCGATATCCCGATGACTACCGCAGATGATCTCAGCACCCAAATGCTCGACCTCCTTCTCGCCGACTTCGACCAAGACCCCGCCGTAGAGCCCCTCACCAAAGGCGACTCCATCGTCTTTCTCATCAACTCCCTCGGCGCGACTACAATGATGGAATGCCTTGTCTGCATGCGCACCGCTTCTGCTTACTTTGCCGAAAAAGGAATCGAAGTCTTCGACGTCATGATCGGCCCCTACGTCACTTGCCAAGAGATGGCCGGCATTTCGTTTTCGATCATGCGGGTCGATGACGAACTCAAACAACTCTGGTCGATGCCCTGCCAATCTTTCTGCTATTCCAAAATGGAAGGCCCTCTCTGCCCCACCAAAACGACTCCCTCAACACCCACTAGAAAATTAACCAAGCCTCTTAAAAAAGCCCCTGTTTCGGCCCCAGCTACCGAGCTCAACCTCTCCCGCTCTACGAGCGGACTGAGCATTGAGGAATGCCAAGCGATGCTTCTCAAGGTCGCCGAAAAAATCATCGCCGCCGAACCCCTCCTCTCCCAAGCCGACCGTGACCTCGGCGACGGCGACCACGGCCTCGGGATGGCACGAGGGTTCACCGCCCTCACCACAGACCTCAATGGCCACACCTTCGACAGCCTGCAGGAACTTTTCCACACCGCCGGAAATGCCCTCCTCACCACGATGGGCGGAGCCTCAGGCGTCGTCTTCGGCTCCCTCTTTCTCGCTGGAAATAAAACGCTCACCGGAGCGACCGTCTTCGGCACTCATGAACTCAACCACCTCCTCCATCAATCCCTCACCGACGTCATGAAACGCGGCGGCGCCAAACCGGGCGACAAAACAATGATCGACGCCCTCCATCCCGCTGCGGAGGCCGCCACTCAACACCTCAACGCCTCTATCGAAGAAGCGATCACCCCCATCGCCCAAGCCGCTCACCAAGGAATGGAAGCCAGCAAAGCAATGATCGCGACCACCGGACGCGCCAAAACCCTCGGCGAAAAAACCATCGGCCTCCCCGACGCCGGAGCAATTTCCGTCTCGATCATCCTAAAAACAATGGCCGAAGAAATCACAGCCTGAGTATCAGGCAGGGAATGAGAATGACGGCGTCCCGCCGTCATTAATCACAAAAGGCAACTACCCCTTCAACCATTTGAAGAGTAAATCGAGTAAATCAGGAGAGAGGGCATTCCTGCCCGCTATTCAAAAAAAGGTCCCATTCCAAAGACAGGGGATGAGTGAAGCCAAGCTTTAACTTCTATTTCTTAACTACTCTAAACATTTCCGAATAACACTAGACGCCTCACGTAAATCTTTCCGTATTTGAACAAATCTCTCAAAATCGAAGTGATCATTAGTGTCGTCGATCAACGTCATCACCCCTTCTTCATCCAGCTTACCCTCTACATGAGCTAAACGGTTCCTTAAAAGCTGAAGTCGATGCAACAAACCACCTTCAGCTAACGCGGTCTTTAAATTATTAGCATTATTCTGATCTAAACAGACTGAAAGCCCACGTTTGACCAAGTCAAAACTAGTCTTTTTAGGATCTGAATACTCCTCTATAGGACATGTAATTCGTTCAGATTTTCTTGTTAATCTTTCACCACTCTGATTAAGCCTTCTAGCTAAATCGGCTAGAGCTGCATCCTTATCGTCACTGGCATTTAGATACTTCAAATACAGCTCTCTTAGTAGCCGGTCAAATCGACTAACCTCATCCATTACAACTCCGCGCATTGCATTAACATCCGTAATACGCTTTATCTGATCTTCAATTATCGGCTCCACATCATCAGGGAAAGTAGTACGCCCAGCAATAAAAACTCCATCAATTTTGTTTTCGTAGAGCAGCTCTCGAAGAATCCCTTGAGATTTCCCACTATAAAAAATCATATCTGAATATAGATGCTGTCTCAAAACTTTTGCAACTTCAAGACCATCAACGCGGCCTTTCCCTCCTAGGTCATAGTCAAATAAGATCAAATCAAATGGATTATACCTACTTAATTGCGACGATATTTCTGTAACCCGCTCTACCGTGACATGTTCTTCTCGTTGAATCTTAGCCTCAAATCCGTGATTCTCTAACAAAAACTTGATTGCATCTATGCTTGAGTCAATATCTGCAAACTGATCTTCAAACCAGAGTATTTTATATTCAATTTTCATTTTGTAAGCTTTAAGTTTAGAGAAAAACCCTTCTTAGGCTGAGGTAATGACAAGCTGAGTTCACCACCCAACCTTTGAATCATTTCTTTACAGAAAAACAAGCCCAATCCAGAACCTCTCGTCCGCGTAAATCCTTTTTCAAAAATATCATCGGACTCTAAAATTGTATTACTTATACCCAAGCCATTATCAGTAATTGACATCTCTAAAATATTAGCTCTGACGTGTAGATTAAATCTAATATTACCTGCACGTGCCTTTTTGGCATTGCTTATAAAATTATCTAAAACCATTCCAAGCTCTATCGGCGAAAATTCGAGTTCAAGATCCCCTTTACCTTTAGTCACCCTAATTTCTATTTCGCCATGATAAAGAGGTGCAATTTTTTGTAAATACTCATCAATAAAATCAGGGATATCTGTCGTCACCTTTCCTGAGTCTAATCTGAAATTGGCAAGTGTCGCGTAACGCGACGTTGTGACAATTTTATCGATTCCTTCCCTCAAAGAGGAAATCAAATCCATCGCACTGTCTTTCGATATGTTTTCTGAGCTAGAACTTAAAAATCGTTTATAATAGTTATCAACTGCAATCTTCTGATTACTTGCATAGAGATCAATCTGGTGGAGGAAACTCTCTAATAGATCTTTATCAAGAAATTCACTTCTAGTTAGAAATAAGTTCCTTTTTCTTTCTTCCTCGTATGCCTCAGTCGCATGCTTAGCTGTCTTATTAGCCTCTATTGCCTTTTCTTCAGCATGCTCCCTAGCCTTAGCTTCCCTTTCTGCGTATTGCTCAGCTTCTATTTGGTCTTGCTTAGCCTTCTTAATTATTTTCTCCGCTGCGTCTATCTGCTTCCCCAACAATGGATTTCCGGTCTTAGCGACCAGTTTCCTTAAAGGAATTAGCGTGTCCTCATATTGATCACTTTTTTTACCCAAAACCGAAACCAAATCCTTGTTGTAATCGAGTATCTCAATATCCTTAGAGTCACTCAAGGCCGCGATCAGATCGATAACTCTTGCTCTATTTTGGTCTAAGTGAATCCGATCAGTTGTTTCGCTATTCTTGTCTAGCTTATCTTGCCAAGTAACGCCTACCACATACCTTTCAAATCGTTTAATTACCGACATTACTACTTCAGAAAGAGCAATCGCTTCTTTGGTATCAATCAGCCCTTTGTCTCGACTCGATGATTCACGAAACCGTTCATTTAATCCTGACACCTCGATGCGTCCCATTATATCGCGGTTACCTAAAAAACGGCTATGTCCTTGAGTCTTTCTCCTATCAAGGCGCCAATAATCATTGCCCTCTTCACCTATAGGGAAAACTTGGAATTTATTTTTGAAAAGAAAAAGTGATCCGAAATCTCTAGAGGGTATCCCCATGCGCCTTGCAAAGGTAGCTTTAGCAGAAACATTTAGGTAATACACTGTAGCCTTGAAACTTGAATCCTTGATAATACTCATATTCTCATCAGCAAGCTCTGAAATCTTATAGATGAGCTCGCCTCTGTCTCTCAACTCAGAAACAACTTTTCCTTTTTCCAAAATCACCTTAATACTAGCACTTTTTTGTTCTAGTACATCCAGTATGTGGTTTTCAACCCGCCCATTGACAAGAACCGGATATTCATCATCTGAATCAGCTCTTCTAGAATCCTCTTCATACTCTCTGTCACAATGAATTACTATATCCACTGATTGCTTCTCCCCTCCAAAAGGATTAATTAACTTCGCTAAGCTCCTTTTCAACTTTTCAAGTTTATACCTACTCCAGCTTTCTGGTTCCCTCAGCGAAGAGATTTTAATAGCTACGCCATAGTTTATCGACTTCAACTTTGAGGGGTAGTCGAACTTATCAGCGTTATCATAAAATATATTTACATCTGTGAACTCTTTCGTTGCATCAGTTTCGTAATCCAACCAATTGACCTCAAGAGTCGAGGTAAACTTACATTTTTTTGTGCGAGACTGAATACTTAGAGACTCTCCTAGTCTGTCACATGAAAACCGCCCAACACCTTTATTTCCAGCATAGGTACGTTTATACTCATCCTCCGTTCCATCTCTTTTTGCCGAATACCCAACAAACAGCCATTTCTTTTTAATATCACTCTCTGACATCCCCTTCCCATCGTCAACAATCCAAATTGCCGCATCTGGTGAATCCAAATCAAATAAAATTTCAACTAACGATGCTCCTGCGTCAATCGAGTTTTTAACAAGCTCAAATACCGCGACAAAATCATTAGTAATCAAATCTTTGCCGACAATACTTTTAAGTGACGAACTTACCTTGAATTGAATCTTCTCTCTAGCCATGGAGCGTTTGTTTAAGAGTTTTACCCGCCTGTTCAGCAAATAGTGGAGGAATGGCATTGCCAACTTGAGTATACCGAGGAACTTCAGTCTTTCTCATTTGGCCACCTGTTGTATATTTCCCTTTAAATTCAAAGCTGTCAGGAAAAGTCTGTAATCTAGCGCATTCCCTAACCGTCATTATCCGAGGTTCCTGATAGTGAATGTAATCATCTGGAATACTTAATATTGTGGGGCTAGCCTTATCAGCAGCAAGCAAGGTTACATTCCTTTTTTTCACTCCATACTTCCTCGCTTCGCGCCCTCTCAATCCTACATTTGTAGGGGCGTTTTTCAAAACATTCTCAAAAACTGCAATCGTTCGAGGAAAATGCTTTGGATATCTGTGACTATCAGGAATTAACCCTTTCCTCTTCTTATTTCGCATCAATTTCTGAAAAGACGTTCTAGCCACACCGTATTCCCCTGACTTAAAACTACCTCCATCAGGACAATCATTGTCGCCATGACTTCTCAAGAGGTCAGATAACGCATCTGCGACAGAAACATTACGTTTCAATTTTCGTTCATCTAGAAACTGAGAGCTTGTTACTCCTAGAAGCTTAAAAAAACACTCACTCTTGTATCGAACAATATCTTTACGAATTGCTACCATAATAAATCTCCTACGGCTCTGCGGTAGTCCATACTCTGCAAAATTAAGAATCTGCATTTCTGGTTTATTATAGCCTAACTTTTCCAACTCCCTAGCTACCACCTCTGAATGCCTAGCCCCTATGCTTCCGTCTTCCTGCCGAAATCGCTGTGTAATACCTGTTACGTTCTCAAAAAAAATCATTTTAGGCTGAACAAGCTCTACAAACTCTAGATATGAATGGACTAGCTTGTTTCTTATATCACTCTCGTCACGTCTTCCCGCCATTGAAAACCCCTGACAGGGAGGTCCCCCTGCCACGAGGTCAACCTTACCTCTAAGCTCACGTAGATTCCTTTTGTAATTCTGTAAAATCTCTCGAATATCATGATTTGACCTCTCAAGCCAAGAAGGCCACTCAAAATGAGTTTCTTCACCCAAGAGGTTATGCTTAAAAGTTTCAAAGGCCATTGGACTTTTTTCAATAGCAAATAAGCCCTTCCAGCCAGACTTCCCCAGTCCATACGATAAGCCACCGCATCCAGCGAACAGATCTATGTAGTTAGGTTTAGAAGCATCCATATATTATGAGGATTTGTAACTAATTCTCACTAAAAAACAAAGCTCTTTCCTTTGTAAGTGTCGCTCTGACTCAAATCACACCGATCATTTCAAATGACTTTCGGCTTAATTAACCAAGTCATAACGCGAGCATCTCCCTACTCCAATTGGTATCCCGGCCTATTCACGAAGCCTTTAAGCTCTTCTTTGAGTATTCGACTCAAAAAAAGTCAAATCATGAGCCGAATAACCCCTCTAATCAGCTCACCTCGATATTATTGCCCCTGCATCTAAGCCTAGCTTCAGGCCACTAGGAAAAGTGGCACGGGAAGCAGCAGCACCAAGTCACCCCACACGCGTAACGCCTCAATCGAAAAGCGATCCCTGAAACGATTCAAGACCAGCAGCCCTGCCGCGGAAATCAGCAAGGCCATGAAAAACTCGTCCATGTAATAGGAATCAGCAACTCTCGCCGAAAACGACTCTTGGATTTTCTGAGCGTCCCAATACTTCATCAACGAAAACAGCCCAAGTAAACCAAGCGCAGGAGTCAAACTGACATCCGCAAACAGCTCTTCCTCATTCCCGCGCGCTACCGCTTCCCACAGGTCGATCGACATCATATTGAGAATACAGACTAATCCAAACCCGATTAATAGCGGAGACCCCAAAAGCTGAATTACCCCTAATGAGGGCAGGTAAAAGTGAGCCCCTAACGCAGTGCCATAGGCAAAGGTCATCCCCGCAATAATGTTCTTCCCGTAGGAGACCTGTGTTTTTCCAAAGGCCATCATTGCTAACGAAAAATACAACAAACAAAAAACTAAGGCAGGCACGACATACCACAACAAGCCCCAACGGAATTCACTCAAGGCTGCTCCCAACGTCACAATGAAAACGATAAACCAAGCCCACAGAAAGCCCCATCGATATCGGTCATGAAAATAGTGCCGCATCGACCACGATTCACGTTCACGGCACTGGGTATCGACCAGTCGGTCGGCCGTATAAATACACCACACCATTCCCGCCAAAACGAAATACATCACTTCGGGAAAATATTGCACCCGCCACGCCTTCGTTAGCATCCACAGCCACGCCACCGCGACCAAAGGAGCATCCAAGCTCAAGAGGTTAGGCCAAAGCCACCAGGGGGGACGACGTGTTTCCATTTATCAAAAAATAACTGCGTGAGAAAATCCCACAATCCATCGGAAAAGCAAGAGCGTAGACATCACAACGCATCTACCTTCTCAAGTTCATTCACAAAAGGAGGAACCCCACAACCGATCGAATCGCCAATCGCGCGCAATAGCTCGCACTCCTCATTCGTCAACGCCCCATCATGCGCCGCCGCTAATCCACACATCCTCAACAACTGCTTTTTTAACAATGGAGTTGCGACCTCGAAGTGCTCCAAAGCCCGGCCTAATGACTGCATATCGACTCGTTCGATGGGGATGTAAGGCAATTCCCAACCGCGCATCTCCACCATTGCCGAGGCATAAGCCGGCGAGCCACCACCAACCGAGGCCATCGTTGAAACAATAAAATGCACCTCGTCGCGCAACTGCTCAATCTTCTGATACTTGATCTTTGGAAATCCATTCCGCTCGAAATGAGAGGCCAAATGCCGGCTCAACACCCGCTGTAACATAAACTCAAATAAATCCACCTGCTGGTCACTCGCAATCAACCACTCACTCACCTCGATGAACCGCTCATACTCACCAAAAGTTAATCCGCGCAACGTCGGAATCGCCAAATCAATCAAGGCCAGCTTCTCCGCCGAATGCGCCTCACTTAATCGCTCCTGCCAATGCAAAGCCATCGCTTCGGCTTCCTTACCTAAAGTCTTTTCCAAAAACACTCGCTCCTCATTTTTCAGCACGTGATCCTGGGCTAAAAGTAAACCCAACACCAATGCCTGTGCCGATTCCTGACCATGCACGGCTTCTAAACAATCCGTCCCCAAGCTTTCCCGAATCAATCGTCCGCGCGAAGCACGCAAGCGATCACTATCCCCGACATGCTCAGCATAATCATGCTCCCCTCGTCCACCTCTCATGGAACTACTGGAGCCACCAGCTAAAGAACTCACCCGCCCTCGTGCCTCACCCCGTGCAGAATTTGTCTTAATTCGAGGTAAACGGCTTTCTTTAAACTCACCATCCCAGCTCGCTTCCAAAGCCTTAATCCGATCATTCAACGGCGGATGAGTCGCTAGTCCGTAACCAAAAATCCCTCCATCAGAAAAAAACAAATGCCCCGCCTCTACCGCCTTCGGGTGACGCAAGGTCGAACTCATTCCGCCAATTTTTTTCAAAGCCCCCGCTAGCCCACTCGGGTTGCGCGTAAACTGCACCGCCGAAGCATCCGCCAAATACTCACGCTGCCGTGAAATCGCCGCCTGTAAAAGCCTCCCAAAAAACGCACCCACCATTCCAACAAGCCAAGTCACGGCACCCATTGCCAACAACACCAAAATCATTCCGTTCCCCTCCTTACTCCGGCCCCCGCGCACATAATAGAGAGACCGCAGCATCCCCCGTCCCAGCATCGTCACGACCACCAGACCAAAAACAAAACCGATCAAACGCATATTCATCTTCATATCCCCATTGAGAATATGACCAAACTCATGCGCCACCACTCCCTGCAACTCCTCACGCGTCAACCGCGCCAACGCCCCTCGCGTCATTCCGATCACCGCATTCGATGGCTCCGTTCCCGCCGCAAAAGCATTAATCCCTTCCTCTCCATCTAACAAATATACCTGCGGAGCTGGAATCCCCGAGGCCACGGCCATTTCCTCCACCACATTTAGCAACCTCTTCTCCAAGCGATCCGTCGTATGCGGAGCAACTAAGCGCCCGCCCAGATCTCGTGCCACAACCCCGCCCCCCTCACGCAACTGTACCGACTTAAATAGACTTCCCCCAAAAATAATCGCCGCCGAGACTACCGAAAGCGGAATCCCTAAACTCCAAAAATCAGCACCCGCTGCTTGCGCAACCTCTTGCAGCCCCCCTCGCGAAGAAGAACCACCATCCGCAAATTTCAGAGCTAAATAGAGAACTCCATTCAGCACTCCCACCACGCCAATCACGCAAAGGAAGAACATAAAGACCAGCCAGCGTGTCTTCCGACGCGCTCGGTCTTGCTCCACATAAAAATCCATCAGTTAGAGGATAAAATGATGACTAGTCAAAAGACACATCCACCCGCTTGCGCTCCTCGGCATCGGCCACCTCAAAGAGCACCGCCTTCTTAAAGCCCATCATATTTGCTAAAATGTTAGACGGAAAGCTATCGCACTTCACATTATAACTGGTCACCGCATCATTATAAGCCTGACGTGAAAAGCTCACTTTATTTTCGGTCGCCGAAAGCTCCTCACTGAGTTGCATCATATTTTGGTTCGACTTCAAATCAGGGTAACTCTCTGAAAGCGCAAACAACTTCCCAAGCATCGCTCCCAATCCACCCTCCGCCTGCGCCATCGCCGTGACCGAGCTCGCATCATCCACATTCGCCCCAGCACGCGCATCCGTCGCTGCACTCCGCGCCACGATCACTGCCTCTAGTGTCTCGCGCTCATGCTTCATGAAACCTTTCGCTGTTTCGATCAAATTTGGAATAAGATCATGGCGCCGCTTCAACTGCACATCGATTTGCGCAAAGCCATTCCGGTAACGCTCCCGCAACTTCACCAGCCCATTATACTGAGCCACCACAAAAATAACAACCAGAGCCAAAAGGCCCAACAACACAACGATTCCAATAAGTAATGCAGACATAAAATTTCAAACGATTAATTAAACCAACCCTACAAAGTCCATCAACCAGAGACCATTACAAAATCCCAAAAAAATCCTCACCACACCGCAAAGCTAACCACCTCATTCCACGACAATAAAAAACCGCCTCTCGGTCACGAGAAGCGGTTAAGAAATTCAGTAACGATTAAGCACGCTGCCTTCTGGATACTACACCCACTACACTTAAAGCCACTAGAAAAATCGAACTAGGCTCAGGAACTACCTTGGTAAGAGACAAGTTATCAACAACCATCATCGTCGTTAAAAAAGTCGGATTAGTAGGAAGTCCATTCATATCCAAAGTTGAAGTTATATTCAAAGTTAGATCCGTTCCGTCCGAAGTAAAGGTTCCCGAAAAATTTAGGGCTTCACGCTCTTCTGCAGTGAAAATCAAGACCACATTACCTCCTTGAGTCAAAGTCGTAGTGATAGAAGCACCTCCATTGGCAAGATCTTGATCATTACCATCTGTCTCCAAGTTAACTAACCAGCCACTAAACTCATATTCACAATCAGCTTCTAGCCCATCTATCGTTTGAAGAACTCCACCTTGGTTCAATGTAGTGCCATAAAAGGACAGCTCCCGATCTCCTGTGCGTGCTGCAGAATATGCTAGAGCATCTGCTGTATTTAGTTCATTCCCTAGATAAGTATCAGTTGTATGAGCCCTTCCGCCCTCCCAACCAAATGAAACATCAAGAGCTTCACCCGTCCAGTCAGGTACATCATAGACGAGTCCGGGATTAATCCCGGAAAATAGCGTCCCTCCTTCAAAGCCACCATTGCCAATTAAATTCTGACCATATCCAACTGATATACAAGGGATAACAACTACACTTAATATCTTATTTTTCATGTTTTTATAAGGTTGATCTTAAAAATACGATATTTCAGGGAATTTGTCAAACAATATCCTTAATATCGCCTTAACACTTAGCCATGTTAATCACATCGTGATATCTTTACTCAATACTTTGTAAGCCTTATTTTCTTGAAGCAACTGGCTCGCAACTGGCTCGCAACTATTCTCCCACTCTTATCCTTGCCACCCTGATTACGATTTCTTAAAACCCATCCATGTCCAACCGTCGCGCCTCCCTCACGCTTACCTTTACCACCGCCGCCCTCCTTCTCGGCTTACCCTCATGCAGCACCGTCACTGAAGACATTGCCCCCGCTGCTGGAACAACCCTCGCCGTTGACTCTGCCGCAGATAATATGCTCAGCCAAGCCCGCGTCCTTGAAGCATCAGACAAATATCGTGCCGCCCTCGCCCTCTACGAAAAAACCACCCTCACCCACCCCCTCAGCACCGCCGCTCCTAAGGCCCGCTTTGCCCACGCCAACCTCCTCGACCGCCAGCGTAAACTCACCGAAGCCTTCGACTCCTACCAAATCTTCATCCAACAATTCCCCGAAGACTCCCAGTATTCAAACGCTCTCAAACGCCAAGCCGACGTCGCCAACGCCGCCGCCGAAGGAAAAATCGGCACTCGAACCTTCGGAATTAAATCAAAATACGAAACCACTAAAATCACCTCGATGCTCGAAAAAGTGCGCGACAACGCCCCCGCCGCACCCAGCGCCCCAAAAGCCCAGTTCACAATCGGTAAAGTCCTCCAAGAAGACAAAAAAGGTCGCCAAGCCGTCACCGCTTACCAAAAGCTCGTTAACGAACATCCCAACCACCCCCTCGCCCCAGAAGCTCAATACCGTATCGGACAGAGCCTCCTAACCGCCTCCGAAAAAGGCAACCAAGATCTCTCCAATCTCGACGCCGCCCGCCGCGCCTACGAAGACCTCATCCAAAGCTACCCCAACAGCTCTCAAGCCGCCAAAGCCAGAACCGCCCTCGCCCAGCTCGGCGGAAAAAATCTCCAACGCAGCTACGAAGTCGCCGAATTCTACCAGAAAAAAGGCCAAAGCAACTCCGCCGTCTTCTACTATAAAGAAGTCCTCGAAAACGCTCCAAAAAACAGCGCCATCTATAAAAAAGCAACCGAGCAACTCCGCATCCTCAGACCTCAATAACTCTCCATGCGCTCCAAGCAAACCATCCTCCTGCTCACCCTCAGCCTCGTCTCAGCCCTCGCCTCCTGCGCAGGCTACCGAGTTGGCGGGCAAAAACCCACCCCCCTCGCCCACGTCCATAAAATCTACGTCCCCGTCTTTGCCAACGACACCCAATTTCCTCGCGCTGCGGTTATCGGCACCCACAGCTTTCTCGACACCCTCTCGGAAGACGGCACCTACCGCATCAGCCACCTCGACCAAGCAGACGCCCGACTCGAAGCCACCATCGTCAACATCGACTACTCTCAGGCTCGCTCAGATGACCGTGACGTCCTCCGTTCCGAGGAACTTGCCATGAAAGTCTCCATTCAATGGCGCCTCATCGACACCCGTAAATCAGGAAAAACCCTCGCCCAAGGCAACGCCCAAGGACTCACCCGCTTCTTCGCCGACAACAATCTCCAAACCGCCCGCAACAACGCCCTCCCCGACGCCCTCCAACGAGCCGCCCTCAACATCGTCTCCAGCATCGCCGACGGCTTCTAAAAAACGGACCGCAGGCTTCAGACTGCAAACACTCTCTCTTTAAAATAATCTGCGTCCATCCGCGGTTAAAAAACACAGCTGACTGCTAACAAAAAATGCCCTCTCCCGCCGCAAAAGAAGCCTCGAAAGAAACTTCACCTCGCCTCCTCCTCGTCCCCACTCCCATCGGAAACCTCGCCGACATCACCCTCCGCGCCCTCGACACCCTTCGCAGCGTAGACGTCATCGCCTGTGAAGACACCCGTCACTCACAGCGCCTCCTCAAACACTACGAAATCCAGAAACCGCTCCTCGCGCTCCACGACCACAACGAAGCCCAGCGCGCACCCGAACTTCTCGCCCGCATGGAAGCAGGCGAAACCATCGCCCTCATTTCTGACGCTGGCACCCCCTGCCTCTCTGACCCCGGCTACCGCCTCCACCAAGCCGCCATCGCCGCCAACATTCCCACCACCGTCCTCCCTGGCCCCTCCGCCATCCCCACCGCCCTCGTCGGCTCTGGCTTCCCCCCGCATCCCTTTTCCTTCCACGGATTCCTCCAAGTCAAAAAAGGCAAACGCCGCGCCCAACTCCAAACCGCCCTCCAAACTCCCGAAACCACCCTCCACTTCGAATCCCCCCACCGCCTCCGCTCCACCCTCGAACTCCTCACCGAACTCGCCCCCGACCAACAAATTTGCGTCGCGCGCGAGCTAACGAAAACCTTCGAAACCTACCACCGAGGCACCAGCCAAGAGATCCTCGCCCACTTCTCCGAACGCAACCCGAAAGGCGAAATCGTCCTCCTCATCCCCCCCGGCACTGGCCTAGAAGCGGCAGAAGACATTCCCACCAAACGCCCCAAAAAACAAAAATACCCCCAGCCCGACAAGTAGCCAAAATCCAAGAAGCCCTCATCACCCCAGACGGCCCGCTCCTAGCCTAACCCTAAAATACAATTCTCAACCGCAGATAAACGCTGATGAACACAGATTTTTTATTTAAAGAAGAAACTGAAAAGATCATTGGATGTGCCTTTGACGTTCATAACACCCTCGGTTGTGGTTTCCGCGAGAAAGCTTACGAAAGAGCCCTCGTCAGAGAATTCCAACTCAACAACATTCCATACAGCCAAAAAAAAGAATATCCTCTCTTCTACAAAGATACCCAAGTTGAAACATTTATCCCCGACCTCATCGCCTTTGATAAAATCATCATCGACCTCAAAACTATCGAGCAAATCGGCCAAATAGAGCGAGGACAAATCCTCAACTACCTCAGAGCAACTCAACTTCAAGTCGGCCTCCTCCTAAATTTCAAACATCCAAAGCTAGAATTCAAGAGGATCGCCCAAACCTCCCTCAAATCGTAATCCAAAAAAATTAAAAAAAATCTGCGTTTATCCGCGTTCATTTGACTCACTTCGTTCACCCTCCGGGCACGTCGTTTCACTCCTGTCTATCCTGCGCTTCGCTTGTATTGCGGTTAAAAAAATCAAACCAGCAAACAGGCCACACCAACATAACCACCAGAAAATCTTTCCTCTTCCCTCTTAATTCTTTCTTCTAAAAATCATGCTCGCCTTCTCAACCTGCTGGAACAACGCCCGTCACACCTGTGGCGAAGAAATGGTCGACGAAATCCTCGACCTCGGATTCGACACCCTCGAACTCTCCCACGGGATGACCATCACCAAACTCCCCGGCCTGCAGAAAGCCTACGCCGCTGGAAAATTCAAATGCGTTGGCGTCCACAACTACTTCCCCTCCCCGACCGAGGTCATGATCGACGCCCCCGACGCCTACGAATATACCTCTCACCGTCCGCACGAACGCCAACGCGCCATGGACATGACCATGAAAACTCTCGACGTCGCCGCCCAATTCGAAGCCAGCTACCTCGTCCTCCACATGGGATCAGTCCCCATGATGCCGCACAAAAAATGGACCAAGCAGCTCACCCAAATGCTCAAGGATGGCCAAGAACTCAGTCCCGAATACGCCAAACTCAAAATAAAATCCGTCCAGAAACGTGAAAAAACGGGAGGACTCTACCTCTCCCGCGCCCTCGAAGCTCTCGAACAAATCGCCGAACGCGCCCAAGAACTCGGCATCAAACTCGCCGTCGAATCACGTTCTAAATACGAAGACACCCCCAGCGAGCGCGAAATGATTTACCTCCAAGAGCAATTCAAAGACCACCCCGCCGTCGGCTACTGGCACGACTTCGGTCACGTCCATCTCAAGCACAACCTCGGCCTCCTCGACCACGAAGACTGGCTCAAAAAAATGCAACCCCACACTATCGGCGCCCACCTCCACGACGTCGAATGGCCCGCCCGTGACCACCGAGTTCCCCTTTGCGGAGCGATCGACTACGATCCCCTCCTACCCCTTTTCCCCAAAGGCTGCCCCTTCACATGGGAACTCTCCCCCACCCGTAAAACCGAACAAATCAAAATGGCCTTTGCCGCCTGGAAACAGAAATACCCAGAGACGCTCTAGCACTTCAACTGCTCGAAATTGATCGACTCCCGAAATTAGCAACCTCTTAGCAAACAAGACACTTCAACATGAACGATACAGACTACTCTTGGCTAAACCTGAGCGAAGTGAAATACGAAGGAAATGAACCTCTCCATGAAGTTGCACGATCTCTAAGCATGCTACATCCTGAAGGGGCTCTGGATAATGATCAAGAAGGCGTTATCAAGATCATTATGGAGGCCTGTAGGTTCATGCTTTATTCAGAAAATGGAATTACACCATTTGGTCCAATTTTGCATGGAAGTTCTGGACGATCTGCCATTCCTGAAGACTTTTCCACAGAAGAGCTTTTCACTCTATCTGAAATCGCCGAGCTGAAAATCAACCCATTACTAGGATCTAGGCTTAAGGATATACTCTGGCATCGACGTTTCGGAAGCCACCCTCATCTGAATGGAATCGCAGCCAGCGAACTTTACCTTTTAGCCTATCAAGAATCTGAAGACTCCTATAAGTGGCGGTCCTTCGGGAACGAATTCCGAAGAGGTTTTAAACTGGCGAAGCAATTCGGAGCTAATAAATCGCTTTATAAATCCTACCTCTCAGAGCTTACAAGAGAACTCCTAAAGGTCGAATCAACCACCTCGACTTGGGATGCTTGTTGGCTTCTTGAACGCCTTTCCGAAGCTCCTGATCCTAACTACCAAGATCTCGCTCAGCGTTCCTAAGAGGCTGTCTTAAAAATAGTTAGTTAGCTATTTTCGAGAGCATTCGCTTACTCATCGATAGATAGATCATCGCTTCCGAATGACTGATCTTCACTTCGTAGTCACGCACCAACCTCCTCGATTGAATGAGCCAGCCGAAAGTCCTCTCCACGATCCATCTTTTCGGTAACACTTTGAAGCCCTTAGTATCATCACTGCGCTTCACGATCTCTAGCTTGATTCGGCAATGACGGGCTAGTTTCGCCACTTCACCAATCAACTTTCCACTGTAACCGCCATCAGCCCAGATCAGCTTGAGCCAGCCAAAGGCC
>JAULBV010202709.1:0-17574 GCA_032358295.1 Pterothamnion heteromorphum | reverse complement strand
ATCTTGGAGCTTATCGAAGCTATCAAATCCTGTTGGAAAACCGCTGGCATATTCATCTCGACGTGATTGTTTCTCAGGCATTGCGCTATCATGAAGGGCAACAGCCAAAGTACAAGACTAAGTTTCCTTTGTTTTATAGGCTACTCAAGACGAGTTAGCCCTGCAAGAACGTCTCCTCCTCAAAAGTTCTCCGGAAAACATTGTAACCCTTAACACTCTCCTTTGCGCCAGTGGCTATATCGATCGCCCTCCTAAAACCTATCTCACTACGTTCATCACTAAACATGCCACCACAGGAAAAACCCTCAACAGCCTCTCTCTCAGCGGTAGCAACAGTCAAACAACCACCATCAACCACCAAGATCATAAACTAGAAATTGAACTTTCTATCGATTCAAACTTCCGTGAAGGCTTAGTCGATACTCGCATTCTCTACCAAAAAACGCCCAAAAACCTCGCCCACCAACAAAGTATACGCACTGCTACCACCTACGCACTCGGCGAACTTTCTTTCATTGCCAGCTTCAAAAACCCACGCACACAAGAACTCGAAAACTTCTACCTGAAAACAGAAGCCCAAGAAGCTATCCACCCCTACGAAACCGCAGAATTCATACGCAAGATCGAACGTGCACTCAATGCTTCTGCCGCAAAATTAATGGCCGCCCCAGAAGGCTAGGGCGCAGATGAGAATGAGTGCTCCGTAGATCACGCCGCCTAGCGCACAGGCCTTCCAACGGCCGTCGCTCTTGCGAGCCCAGGTCACGGCGTCACGGAACATATACGGTAGACCGACGAAGAAGAGGCCCTTGATAACTAGCGCATAGGCAAAGATCACCAGAAGTAAACGCGAGGTCGGGTCCTTCTGGAAAGCTGCTCCCAAAATTGGTGCCGCCGCCATCAGCATCGTCAAGCCCAGCCCACGCACGAAGAGATACTCTTTCACAAACATACAAAGCCCGACCAAAACAATCGGGATTAAGAGGCGTAACCAAGGTTTCAACCCATTAAAGCCACCAGGCGACTCGCCGAGGTCCATTGTAATCTTTCCAAAAACTCCACCGCCTTCTGGCCCTACGATGAGCCAGAACCAAAGCATTCCAATCGCCATCGTGACAAAGCCTGCCTTATCATTACGGTGTGCTGATCCTAGAAAAGCCTGACTGTCTGCGGGCTTTAGGAACATCCACAGATGGGTCACAAGCAAATAAAGAGCAACGATGATTCCCATCGTTTGAAGAGGAATAAGTAAATACGGATGTTGGACTGCAGGCACGCTCTATCGCTACTTGGAAACGGGAAAAATGCCAACTATGAAAATCACCAGATTTTGTAAAGGCCCTCCTCAATTAGGCTCACTCTCGCTCCTCGAACTCCTCCAGTGCATTGACGATTTCTTGGAAAACTTCAGGCTCCATCCCGCGATCAGGTGTGCCTTTTCCACAGCTCACGAGCCATTTTCCGAGAACTCGACGCGCATCGCTATCGAGCTCTCTTACCAATCCGCCGCCATCTTCACGCGCGTGCAAGGTCGCAGCATCACGTCGCCCGTGAGCGCGGAATAAGATCTCCTGATGCGCACAAAATAATCGATCCAACAAAATCCACGGAAAATTCTCATTCTTCGGCGGCCCCAGCTCCAGCGCACGCCCTTCGCCCCCCTTTAGGCCGACTCCACCAGAGACATCGATCTTCAAATCCGGCAGCTCATCGCCCTTGAAAAAGGCGGCCGCCGCGCCACCGAGAATCCCCACGAGCGTTCCCACACCATGCGTCAATCCACCTGTCCCGATATCGACCGCTGCCCCCGCCGTTGCTCCCGCCACTCCACCTGCAAAGGCCAATTGACTACGTGAAAGCCCCCACTTGGACCAAGTCTCCTCAGCCTCCAAGTCGACATCTTCAAAAGAAAACTCCTCCCAGTCCAGTTCCACAAGATGATGTCTATAAATTTTCAATAACTCCCCCGCCCCTTTCTCTGCTAGCTTTGCCACCTTCCCGTAATAGGTCGTGGACATCTCTTTCGCAATCCGCTCGCGCCGATGCTCCACCTCCAGATCACGCTCATCCAAGACTCGTCGCTCACGCAACATCATCGCTTTTTCTAAGGTATCGACGATCACCTCCGCGCTCTCCTCTCGGCGTTGGCGCCACTCGTCATCTAAATACTGCACCGTCCGCTCGATCACCCCGGCGTGGGCCTCATCGATTTCCAACAACGACCGCAACAAGCGCCGCCGCTCCTCGAATCGTGCCTCATGCGCATTAAAGGTACGCACCAAATTAAAATAACTCCCCAAACGGTCTTTCCACGCCTTCAAATGTTCTGACCCGCCCTCCCCGTCAGCCTTTTGATTAAGAAGTGCCATCCGCTCCCGTCCCGTCCAACGCAAGATCTCCATCTCCGCAATAAAAGTGTCCCGCAGCGGCTTGCTCGGATCAATGATGTATAGCAACCCCGCCCCCTCCACGAGTGGCTCCAAGAGTCGGCACTCATCCTCAAAGTCCCCACTCCGTCCGTATTTCTCTAAAAAGGCACGGATCGCCTTCATCCCTGGCGTCCCTCCGCCGAACTCGGCCTCTTGAATCTTCTCGATCTCGCGCATCGCCTCAATGGGTCGTGAAAACCCTGGCGTATCGACAAAGCGAATCCACTCTTTCCCATCAAATTCCAGCGGAAGAACCTGACAGCGTGTCGTCTCTCCTGGTGTCGAGCTGATGCGGATCACCCGGTCATCATCTACCTCCAACAGCGTGGCTAACACCGACGACTTGCCCATGTTCACCTTTCCCACCACCGCAAAAACCGGCACCCCATCTGTAACCCATTCACTCATTTCTTATGCCACTTTAGACAATAACAACGCCCAAATAGCCACTCAAAACTTCCCCGCAGCATTTTTAAGACAACCTCTAAAACAAAAGCCCACCCTGAGCAATCCAAGGTGAGCTAGCGAACTAGGAAAGGCCTCTCTCCTTCACTTCAAAAGCGCCTTGATGAATATCTCCTTCTTCTCACCCTCTGGTAGAGCCTGAATGTATTCCGACAAGCCCGCTTCATCGGTTCGCTTCCAAGCGTTGACGATTAGCTGTGTATATTTTCGATCTGTCGCTCCCAACGAGCCGTCCATCGAGAGGTTTCTCATCTTGACTAAATCGTCAAAATGCGCTGCCGCTGTGGCCGGATTCTTGGCGGCCCATTGATTGCTCAAGCGGAGTGAAATCGCTTGCTGAATACCACCTCTTTCCAGCTGCATTACTCGATCTTTCAAGGGAACTGGGTCTGTTGCTACCGAGATCTGTATCATCTTTCCAAAGAAGGTTCTAAAAGCTCTCATATTATCAAAGCGCGCTGATAAGTCCTCATACAGATCATACATGATGGTCGGATCGATCGACATCAGGCGCGTTGCGGCGGCCTCGATTTCGTTTCTCGTTTGAATTTGGCCATTTTTCAAGCGTTCCAGAATTTCATCGGTAGGCATCTCCTCAAGCGTCAAACTTAACAAGGCATCCGCTCGCAAGGGGCTTCGTTTCTCTTCTCGAAGCTCTTGCACGACTTCTCGGAAATTCTTTTCTCCGACCTCCCTTTTCATTTCTGGAAAAAACAACGGCCGTCCTCTGTGCGAATCACTCCTCTGAATCAGGTTGGTGGATGGGGCTGACTGAGGCTCTTTTGTCCGACCCGTTAGCTCGGGCTGACTAGCACTCTTCTGAGCCTTCCCAACCTGACCAACAAGTCCGCCTAGTGCTAATCCAAGCACTCCAGCAATCACATATAATAGCATTTTCATCTTCATTTCTCAATCCTTCCTAGTTCTTGCCACATGAGGTTTGTCTTCGCATTACTGGGCTGTTGTTGAAGCCAAGCTTCTGCCGCTTGAGGGTCTTTTTCATGCCACACTTTGATATAGGCTTTCATTACTTTTTTCCCGTATTCACTTTCTACAAAACGATCCGGCAGGGACTCCACCGCCTCGGTCACCTTCTCGGGCATACTGTAGAGTGATCCCTGCACTGCTCCTTCAAAAATTTGTGCGCGCTGATCTTCATCCTTCGCAATCGCTAATAAGTCAGACAAAGAACCAGAGGCATTCACCATCATTCCTTTTGAAAATGAACTCACCATCGCCGCCGACCAATCATCAGGAAACCCATCTTTCAACCCACGGACCTTCCCTGCGGGAACATCCAAACCACTCCGCAAAGGACGAGACCCTGAAATCACCGGCCACCAATAGGCCGATCTGGTTCGAGCTTGTTGACGGCTCTTGGGATCTTCGATGAGATCCGCGATTTCAATACCATCTAATCCCCGCGCCCCTGCTACTTCGACCGCCATCTTCTTCAGCAAGGGTCTCCTGACTTTTTCATCATGATATGAGGCTACCCATTCACCCGCTAACTTCGGCTCCTGCAAAGCCCACATTTGCGCGACAATCGTAAAACTCTCCTGATCAACTTCTGGCCAATGATCCGCCATCGCATCCACCACATCGGCCGCCTTTCGGGGAGCCAATTCGCTCTTATACGTCAAGTAACTTAAGAAAACCTGCTTCTGTAACTTCCCCTTCTTTTCAGCCAACTTCAGAATGGCGGCCTCGGCGTCCAACTCCAACCAAGTCAGGTAGACACCCTTCGTGGCTTGTTGCAAAAACGATCCAGCCAACTCCGCCTCAGCCGCCGCCACCTGAGGAGAAATCTCCGCCCAGCGTGCAAACAAAGCAGAGACCACCTCTGGGAAGCGTTCTTCATGATCCACCCCGCGCAAGATCTGCCAAGCCGCCGCCATATCGCCTTCAGGAACCGAAAACATCAAGGCGCGCAAACGGCTTTCCGCATGGCTACTTGCCTCCTCAGACTGATCGTAATCGACAACCGCTTGCTCAAATAAAGCCATCGAAAACCCCATCACACCCGACCTGACACGCGGAGAAGAACCGCGCGCCTCAGCACGCGGATTTTCAGCCATGGCTGGCGTCTTATCTTCATTTTCCGAAGCACCCGTAACGGAGGTCGCCGAAGCTAAATCCACCCACGGTTGCGAACATACATAGGACGCCAAAAAACCCCCTACCAAACTTAATCCAATTCCTGTTTTCATCGTTAAAATTAATGCACCTAATCCGGCCCCCGACGACACCGCCGCTCCATTCGTCAACGCCGACCTCGTCATCACCTCCAAAACGGTCTGCGAGACTCCCGCCTCCGCCTGTCCTGAAGCCAAGGCACTCCCTATCACCAAGGCAGGAACGGCCACCCCACGGCGGCTTAACTTCTGTGACAACTTCTCCAAAGCGCGCACACTCCTTTTTTGCCAAGCTCCCTCCGTTCCGCCACAAAGCTCTGACACCTTTCGAAAACTCTGCCCCTCCAAATAATGCAAGGTCAGCACATGCCGATCCAGCTCGTTCAATGTATTCAAGGATTCGTCCAACTGAGGAATCAACTCCTCCATTCCGGCCCCCTCCTCAATCTGAACCTCTTGATCATTTTTAAATAAGGATTCCTTCTTTCTCTGCCGGTGGAGTTTGCTCATTGATTTTTTTGACTCCAGGACCGCCGCTCGGTGAAGCCAAGCGCCCAGGCATGTCACCTCTCCGAGTTCTCCTGCCTTTTTCGCCAAAACAATCAGCACCCGCTGTAAAACATCCTGCGCCTCAGATCGGTCACCACAAATCCGCAAAGCCGTCGCAAAAATAACCGCCTGATAACGACGAGCCAACTCTCCAAAAGAAGCCTCGCATCCCTTGGTGGCATACTCACGAAGTAATTCGGTATCAGATATGGCATCGGTTTGTAGCATCAATATAGAGTGCCACGCTCATCCAGAAATCGGACAAAAAAATTCCCCTTTTTTATCAAGACCCCTCTTCCACCTCGTTCTTGGCCACCACTATCGCCTGCTGATAAGCCCTGAAAACAAACAAAAACACCCACACACAAGTAGCCTTCATCACGAACAACCACCACGGCCGCCACCATGCGCCCGTGCTTAGTTCAATGTAATCCGATATCCCAAAAACAATGAAGGCAATGGCCAAAAGCCAAACCTTTCCCCAAGAAATCCCACTCCCGCCCGTCACCTTCCGCCCCACCAGACAGGCCACTGCAAGCACAGGCCACAGGATCACCTCTCCCCAATTCACTAATTCAAAAGCAGTCATTACTCCCTTCTTAAATACTTCGAGACGCCAGATAGGTCATGATTGATATCGCTAAAAAGGCAACCCAGCTGAGGTGACGGCCTTTCGTGAAACCCGCCGAAACAACTGCACTCATCAAAAAGATAAGTGATACAGTCAGGAGAAACATCCGCTCAAAGCCCCCCTCGAAATACTCCAGATAAATCAATAACCACGCAATCCCCCACCCGAAAAACGACATAATATGCCAACAAAAACGGAGCGTTCCTTTTGTGAAATGATCACTGCCAAAAAGATGGGGAACAGCCTTTGACCGAAAGAGCTTCCTTAGAATAAAACGCTCCCCAAGGCAGGAATGCACAAGCCCACATAAGAAGCAGAGAATTGCGGAAGCCGTCATCATTTCGTTCAATTGAGGTTAAGCGTGCTTATTAATTATTTGGCAAATATCGACGATTAGGCACCTTTTAGCACAAAAAGAGCCTACTAACACTCACAGAATCCAATGTCCTTTACTCTCTAGAATGTATAAGCGTTCCGCTTTTTTCAATGGCCTTACACATCCCTTTGTTAGATTTCTCGTTGATGAGAATGGTCGCGTCTCCTCCTTCGATTTCAATGCGATCCAGCACTTTACCTAACAGAGTATTGGTTAGCTCTTCTGATTCAAATTGCAGTCTAGGATACTTAATCACTAAAGATACGACATGATTCGGGCAATCTTTGAAGTGTTTCACCTTACGCTTCGCAAGATGGACTTCTTTGATTTCTGAATGCTTTTTAACGGAGGCTTTGATGGATTCCACTTCTTTTTCAGTAAGGGTATGTGACTCAAGCTCGACGTCTTCACTGATCACTTGGCGCTCTTCCATAGCAGCAACCGCTTCTATTTCAAACTCGTCGGCTTCGTTTTCAATTTTACGCCAGTTTTCCAGATCACCCTTTCGAGCGTAGTAGTCTTGCAGAATCGGGAAAATAATTTCACTCGAACTCGGGTCACGCATCAAGAGATCGTAGAGCGTGGATCGCCCTTCATCCTCGTCATTTTCTAGCTGGTGTGAGGCAATCACAAACCGCGCAGCCAGATTCTTGGGGTCAAGTTCGAGGCTTTTTTTGTAATGTGGCAGTGCCTCCTCGATATCGCATAAATCGGCGAGAATTTCTGCTTTTTTGAAGTGATCTTCGGCCGTTTTAGGGGCTTGGAGTTTCGTAAGTTCTTTTCGCATTTCTTTCACAGAACAGTGCCGCTCTTTCCAATGTGGAGAGATCTCTTGATGCCAATCTGCATTCAAATGATATAAGAAGTCATCCTGTCGGTGATCCAAATAAAAATCCGCACTATTTGTCTCAAGCTCTGGCGGCCGACTTGCATGATTTTTTTGACCTAAGGCCGTAAGCCGATCAGTTAAAGACGGGTGAGTATTCGAAAGATCTGTAGGATAATTGAGTGCTTCTTTGTGGTATTTATCTTTTATCTCATGACCTTCATAGGACAGATAGTTTTTTCGGAGATCGGCATAAACCTGCTGCGGTGCCTCTGGCTGTTCATTGACTTTTTTCATGATCTCCGGCCACACTTTTTCTGTAAATAGAGGCGCTGATGATGAGATACGCTTGAGAGCATTACCTGCAATCTCGGAGCTCGTATGGTGTGCAGCCATTTGATCTGCTCGGTATTCCTGCTCTCGAGAAAGAACAAAGGCGCGGGCATTGAACCGTGGCCAAAACCACTGAATAAAAGGACGAATTGCAAACGAACAACTCGAATCCGCATTAACGATTTGGTCGACAATTTGCTCCCACGTCATCCGGATTCGGTAAATCCAGTTTCCTGAATGGCCGTCTTTGTTAGAAAGATGCCCAAATTCATGAGCAACCACAGCCTTGAACTCGTCAGGAGACAGACTCTGCATTAAGGGCAAGCCCAGGATCAGGTAATTCCTAACCCATCCAAATATACCGAGTCGGGCGTGCTGAGCCGCTGCTGCGTTGAAATCGCCATCCAGAATGACTCGATGAATCTTTGTAGCTTCTTCTTCTTTGGTTAGATGATCAAGTAGCGCGAAGAGTTTGGGAGCATTTTTCTTATTTAACTCAACCCCTACTGGAGGAGGCATTCTGACAAAAACCCCTTTGATGATTGAAAAGCAAAGGGACCCAAAAAGAATGATTAGAAAAATGCCCAGCTTTAAGATCAACCCATTAAAATGCATACACATTACCCAAATAACTGCCGCCAGCCCGCCCAAAGAAAGAAGTAATACCAAGAACAAATAAAGGTAACTAAGCCCTATCATCCGAGCAGCGCTCTTTCGCAGCCCATCTGGATTATTCGCAAACTTTCTTTCTAGTGATTCAACAAGTTGTCGGTATTGGGCACGATTCATACAATACCCTCATTAGGATAAATATGGCCGATCATTGCAAGGAGAGATCTGCGCGGAATCCCTTTAAGGCGGGTATTTTCTTTAAAATACTGCGTTATTACTCAGTTGTGGTGCCCCCACCGCGCGTTAGGTGCTCAGCTCTTTGATGACGTGGCCGTGCACGTCGGTGAGGCGGAAGCGACGGCCTTGGTATTTGCAGAAGAGTCGCGTGGAAGTCGTGCACGTGGACGGGGTCTTTGGTGATGTTGTAGGAGTAATCGTCCGTTTCGCGTAGGTGAGACCTTTTTTGAAACCACCGCCAAGATCCTGTGTCGCGTTCTCGAAGCTATCGATGCGGAAGTCTGACTTTTGGTTATCAGCATCCGGACCATGGCATTTGAAGCACTTGTCCGAGAGAATGGGACGGATGTCTCGGTTAAAGGAGATTTCCGCCCCCATCTGTAGCGGGAGAAAAAGTGAGCAAAGAACGAGACGGCTGAAAAACATGAGTTTCTTTCATACGCAGCTTTTAAGAAAAAATTACGCTTTTAAAAAAACTCAAAACAGATGAATACGGTGGTGCTTTGGCGTGGTATTGCTTGCTATTTAATCACTCTGCGACGGCGTAGGAGCAGTGAGGTTCCACCTAATCCTAACAGAGCAAGGGCAGAAGGCTCGGGGACAGGAGGGGCTTGGACTTGATCCGTCGCATTGATAGCATTAGCGAGGGTACCGTTGTGTTGCCTTCCGTCCATCGAGAAATTGAAGGAGGCTCCTGAATCGAAGGCACTTCCATCTCTTGACTCGATAAGCCAATCTACGGTGTTCAGGTAGCCGTATTGGTCGAGCTGTTCGTCTAGCGTGTCGGTGGTATTGTCATGGTCGAAGGAATCGCCGTCTCCATTGTAGTCGATTCCTTCAATGCCGAGGTATTCATTAAAATTAGGATCACCAACGGTCATGTAGGTTGGCACCGTTCCACCAGTAAGGATGTGTGGAGAACTTGAGAGCCCGATAACAGACGGCACTCCGGCTAGGCTCGTCGAAGGGTCATGCGAGGTAAACCAACCTGCTGGTCCAGTGCCTTGGACATAATCAGTGCCAGCCACGAGAGGAGTATTGGTAATGGGAGCATCCGTCAACGTAATCATGTCCGGCAAGGTCATCGTTGCTTTGAAATCCACATCCAGCACTCGGTTCGCAATTGCAAAACCCCAAGCTCGTCTACCGACAGAGCCACCAGTGTTATAAGATAGTGGCTCATCGTAGGTCGTCACTACGCGGATTCCGCTCACGTTTTGGAGGTCGGTGAAGTTGAAGCCTCGAGCTCCGGTGGTATGGCTAACGAGTTGGAAGTCCGCTGTGGCAGCACCAGCTCCTGCAGGGATCAGCGTAATATCGAGATCATAAAAGGTTCCCACTGCCGAACTCGCCAAGACGATGCCGCCCAAACTACCACTGGTCATATCTTCAATCAGGTTGCCTGCACCACCAATAACAGGAGCACTGTTTGTTACGGTGCCTCCTCCAGTCCAGCTGACAGCGGTGCTTCCATCGCTTGAGGAAACTAAGTTACCAGAGGCGTCTGAACCGAGAAACCATGTTTGAGCAGCTTCGGTATGACTGGTGAGTAGAGCGGTGGTGGCGACTCCGCAAAGAGCGAATAGATTGAGGTGTAGTTTGTGTGTTTGTTTCATATTTTTTCAGATTGGTTTTATTAATCTGAACTAAGATGAACATGATGAACTGATTTTCCTACTCCCCAAAAATAAGGGTTTCACATAACTATTAGGGAGCCGAAGGAACCTTTAGGGACTGGAGGACGAATTTTGAGAGGAGGCGGTTACCAGCTTCGTTCATGTGGACGCTGTCACTGGTGAGGATTCCTTCTGTGGCGTTCTCGGTGTTGTGCTCTTTGAGGTGGGCGATGAAGCCTTTGCGGAGATCGAGGAGTTGGGAGTTGGTTTCTTTGGCAACCTTGCGGCTTATGTCGGAGTATTCATCAAGTCTTTCGTCGTCAGGGTTACTGCCGTCTGATTTTTCGCCAATGACGGTGGGGGTGCAGAGGATGACGCGGGCTCCGGCTTTGTTGATTTTGCCGATCATCTCTTTGAGGCCGCTTTCGAATTCTTCCGGGGTGGTCCCTTTTTTTCCTCGGGCAACGACTCGGGGGTGCGTCCAGTGCCAGACGTCGTTAATGCCGATGTAGATGAAGACGATGGTGGGGGTTTTCTGAAGGACGTCTTTATCGAGACGTTTTTGGAGGTTGGGGACTTTATGGCCGCCGACGCCGGCGCCGATGAGTTCGATGTTGAGGTCGGGGTAGGCCTTGGCAATGGCATCGGCACTGAGGGTGATGTAGCCGTTTTCACGAGCACCAGCGGCGGTGATGGAGTCACCGAGGAAGACGATGCGGTCGTTTTTCTTGAGCGTGGCTGAGTCGGTCGTTTGCTCGGTGGTTGCTTCTTGGGCAAGTGAGATGGCGGTGAGACCGATGATGGTGGCGAGTTGAATGAGTTTTTTCATGAATTGGTAATTGTTGTTGGACGTTGTTGTATTTTACTCCCGCAAAGTCGCAAGGTCGCAAAGTTTTTTAAGAGAGTATCTTTAAAGCCTTTTAGTTATTTGCTGTTTTGAGGAGTTGGGGAGCTTTGATGGGGTCTTCGTATTTTTTGAGTAGTTTACGGAGTTCTTTTTTGAGTTCTTCGCGTAGATTTTTTCCTTCCTTTCGGTGGTAGAGGTTGCTCATTTCGTCGGGGTCGTTTTGGAGGTCGAAGAGTTCCCATTGGTAGTCCCCTTTCATCTGGGGGTAGTGGATGAGTTTGTGGGTGGCGGTGCGGACGCCGACCATTTCGGGGAGGTTGTCCTTTCCGTGACTGTAGAAGTGGTAGTAGGTGGAGTCGCGGACTTTTTCGGCGGTGCCTTCAAGGATGCCTCGGAGGCTGTATCCCTGCATGTCGGATGGGACGGTGAGACCTGCGTAGTCGAGGAGGGTTGGGGCGAGGTCGACGTGGTTGACCATGGAATTGTGGACTTGCCCTCCGAGCTCTCGGCCGTTGTGGACTTCGCCCGCTTTGATTTTCTCGGGGAGGCGGATGAGGAGGGGCTGGTGGAGGGGGTCTTCATACATCCATTGCTTGTTGTAGAAGCCGTGCTCGCCGAGGGAGAACCCTTGGTCGGCGGTGTAGATGACGATTGTGTTTTCGGCGAGACCACTTTCGTCGAGATAGTCGAGGACGCGTCCGACGTTGTCATCTACGTTTTTGACGAGGCGGTAGTAGCCTTTGATATAGATTTGAAAGAGCTGAGCGAGCATCTCTTTTTCGGTGATGTCGGGGTTCTTTTTTCTGAGCTCTTTACGGTAGTTCTCGAAGGTGGGCTTGAGGAGAATGCGGTTGGAGCGCATGGTGCCACTGATTGCCTCGGGGGTGCGGCCTTTGTAGTCGTCGTAAAGGGTGGCGGGTTCGGGGAGGGTGACGTCTTTGAGGAAGTCTTTGTACTTTGGCGGCGCGGGGCTGTAGGGTTCGTGGGGGGGCTTGGGGTGGAGGAGGAGGCAGAAGGGTTTGTCTTTGTCGCGGTCTTTTTCGAGCCAGTTGAGGGCTTCGTCGGTGATGGCATTGTTGTTGAATCCTTTAAGTCTGCGGCCGCCATTGTTGTAGGTTTTTGTGGTCTCTTTTCCCCAGGGAACCCATTTGTGCTGTGGCTCAAAGACGATGGGGTCCATGGGCATGCCTTGCATTTTCATGACGCAGTAGTGGTCAAAGCCGGTGGGCTGAGAGAGGAGGTGCCATTTGCCAAAGAGGGAGGTGTTGTAGCCCGCTTTTTGGAGGAGCTTGGGGAAGGTTGGCTGGGAGCCGTCGAAGAGCTGGTTGAGCTTGGTAACGCCATTCTTGTGGGAGTATTTTCCGGTGAGGACGGCGGCGCGGGCGGGTGTGCAAAAGGAGTTCGGGGTGAGGGCGTGCTCGAAAAGCATGCCTTCTTTGGCCAGCCGATCAATCCCGGGGGTTTGGATGTCTTTGTTTCCGTAGCAACTCAAGGCCTGCCTCGCGTGATCGTCGGAGAGGATGAGGAGGATATTGGGGGAAGTTGACTTGCCCTGCGTGCCCTCGGCCGCAAAAGAATGGTGAATGGTGAAGAGTGCAATTAGAAAGAGAGTGGTGAGTTTCATTGGTTTGAATGTCTTTGTATTGATGCCCCGGTTGTAGGCTAATATTATTGAATGTTTACTCCTCATATATGAGGGGATTTATTTTTCCTTCCGCAGTTCTTCGACGGCTTTGTTAATTTTCAGAAGGAGGTTGAATTGTTTGTTCGAAATAGCGGAGTCCCTACGTGGCACGGACCACGTGTACATACCCCCTGCGGAGATGACGCGGGTGGTCCATTCTGCTGCTTGCTTGGGTGGAAATTTACAGGCACCGAGCGTCCAGCGGTCTTGGAGGCCCATGAAGACGTGACCGAGAGTGCCGGTCTTGTGATTGGTTGCGAGTTCGCCTTTACAGCTCATCCAGGGATTCGCTTCGACGGCTTCGATCATGGGTAGGTTGACGTCGTCCCAGAAATGGTTTCTAGATCTGGGGGTTGGGTGACCGCCGAAGTAGTCACACTGAGCAGTGGCGTTGAAGGGTGGGCCAGCCATACGGTTGAAGGCGATGATCGCTTTGGGGTTTCCCGCGAGCACGGTGTCTCGCCAAGCTTGGCGTTGCGCAGGTGTCCTGAGGCTTCCGGATCCATCAAACCACCACCCGTCGATTTTATCTCCGTAGCGATTGACGTAATGTTCCAGGATGAGCTTTCTGACGGCTTCATAGTGGTTCATGCCCTTGGATTCAATATGCTTGAACCAGACATCCTGTATCTCTTCGTTGGCGAGTTCGGTGCCGTATCCTTCGCAGGCGAAGTAGACGATGGCTTTCTTGCCCGTGGCTCTGAGTGCGTCCAGGGTTTCGCCTAAAAGATCGCGCTCTGGAAAGGAGCCCCGGTTGGGAAACTCTTTATTTCCAAGGTGGGCTTTGGTTTTGAGTATTTTTTCCAGTTTGGGATGTGGGGCGGTGTAGTGGACGGGGTTTGCAGGGTGGGTGACATTGAGGATGACGTGGCTGGCGGTGGTGAGTTGGGCGAGCTGTTTGGCGTATTCTTGGGCATCAAAACTCAACACACGGTCAGGGTCTTTTTCTGAGGGAAGGGCCATGCGCACTCCCCAGGTGCCGGAATAGGGTTGCGCATTGGGAGAGGGGTTGGGAGTTCTGGCCAACTCAATCTTGATTCTATCTTCGGACTTTTTGATGAGTTTCTTGGCTAGCTCTGGATCTATTTTTTCGAGGGCGACGAGGTAGGTGACGGCAGCCGTTCTGAGATCGCCGGTTGCTTCCGGGGTGATGCGCAGGGTCACTTGGGCCGCGGTGTCGGCATAGCCATCTAGACTGACGCCCTCAGTAGTGTTTCGGCCAAATCTGGGCAGGCTGAACTTCAGTCCATCGAAGGTGTAGAGGTCATAGCAGACCAGACCTTCTCTTTTCTTATGTGGGTAGCTGCGAACCATTCCTTCGAGGACGATTTCGGTTTCGATTCCACGGAGGAACTTTCTCGACTTTTCCTCGGTTGGATTTTCTTGAGCTATTATGGACTGCGAGCAAAGGAGAATTCCTGTAAGCGCTAGGAAGAGACTTAATGAGTGAAGCATGGATGGATTGTTGTTCGTTATTTATGCTTTTCAGCGGTTTTGAAGAGCATGAGTTCTTTGTAGAGATTTTGATGCTTTTCGGGGTGTTCTTGCGTGAGGTCTTTGTCTTCTGAAAGATCACGGGAGAGATCGTAAAGTTGAAACTGAGCGGCTTTGAGAGTTTTTCCTTTTTTAAGATTCGAGGTAGATACTAGCTTCCAGTCCCCTGCCCTGATCGAGTAGCTTCCGTTGATCATCGCGGGCCGAGTGTGGTCTTTTGCGCCGCCGGTTAGAGTCGATAGAAAGCTGTGGCTGTCTACGGCGGTAGGATAGGTGGTGGTGAGCGAGATGTTGAAATATTCGGCGAAGGTGGCGAAGAGGTCGGTGCCGTTGATGGTGGCGTTGCTTGTTTGATGAGCGACTATTTTTGCTGGCCATTTTGCGATGAAGGGGACGCGATGCCCGCCTTCCCAGAGGTTGGCCTTACATCCTTTGAGGGAGCTTGCGCAACGGTGGTCTTGTTTCCCCATGAGTTGGGTAGCTATAGGGCCGGGGCCGTTGTCACTCGTGAAGATGAGGAGGGTATTTTCGGCGAGGCCGCTGTCTTTGAGTGCGGTGTTGATCTGTCCCACGACGTGATCAAGCTGCATGACAAAGTCACCATAATCACCGAGTCCGCTTTTGCCTTTGAACTCTTTCGTCGGCACCCAGGGGTTGTGCGGGATGGGTGAGGCGTAATAGAGAAAGAAGGGTTTTTCTGACTTTAAGGCTCCCTGCTGTTTGATGAAGTCTACGGCCTTTTTACAAAAGAGAGGACTGGTTTGCGCGATGTCAAAGTCGCGGGTTTTGAGGCCTTTTACGGTGACCACTTGACCGGCGGCCCGCGTCTTGCTGAGCGATGCGGGCTCGGTTGGGATCTGAACTTGCTGTCGACCTTGAATGTAAAAGAGCGGAAAGGCACCCGGGGATGAAGGGATACCAAAGAAGGAGTCAAAGCCCCGATCGACGGGCCCACCAGTGAGTGGCTTGTTGAAGTCGTATTTCTCTTTTCCGTCCCCTGCCCTAAATCCAAGGTGCCATTTCCCGATCATGTGGGTCGAGTAGCCTTGATCTTTGAAGAGGTGGGCAATGGTCTTTTCCTCTATGTCGATGATGGGATTCCCTTTGGCGAGGAGAGTGTTGAGAACTCCGGTGCGAACGGGATTGATACCAGTGAGTAGCCCGTAGCGAGATGGGGTGCAGGTGCTAGCGGCGGCATGCGCGTCGGTAAACAGAAGACCTTCTTTGGCGAGTTGATCAAGGTGAGGGGTGCTCACCTTTGATTGCGCGTTATAGGCGGAGCTGTCGCCATATCCGAGATCATCGGCAAGAATGAGAACAATGTTAGGTGGCGAGTGTCCCCCCTGCTGAGATATTTCTTTTGCCGATCCCGTGACCGCTAGGATCAAGCTCAGGGTATAACTAGCGGCGAGCAATCTCATCACCGCGTAGGCTATCGGAAAGAGGCTTCATTCTCCAGCCCTCAAAAATGAGGGTTTCCGACAATGAGGTTGTCGAGAAACTCTATTCTATTTCGTTATTTGCGTCTGTGAAGGAGGGTGAGGGTAGCAAGTCCGATTAGAGCCAAGCAGGAGGGTTCGGGAACGGGGCTGGGGCCGGCTTCTGCGAGAGCGACGGTGTCTTGATGAACGGTTCCGTTGGTAGAGAAGAGGAATCTGGCGTTGTCTGCTCCAGCACTTGAAAGTGATTGGCCATCATTTCGTCTGACGGTGAAGCGGATGCCAGTGGCATAGACGTCTTCGCCGTCTTGGATGATTCCGTCTCCCTGAATCCTTGGTCCATGGATTCCGTCATTATCGATATCGAAAGTATTAAGTCCGCGCCATGCCCCATTGGTGATGGTTGCTCCAGCGATTGAGGCGCTACCGTCAGCCCAGTCAGTGGTGTTGCCATTCATGTCGATGGATTCAAAGACCGTAGGCATCCCTGCATTCATGGTCATGCCGTCGGTGCTGTGCATCAACCCGATGTATTCGGTATCGAAGTTATACCCCGCTCCTGGGAGATGGGTGTCGATGCCTGCTAGAAAAGGCTGGTTGTTCAAGGCAGAAGTGGCGGTGGGAGCGAGTGGCTGGCTGAAGCTAAACTCTACGGTCATTTCGGTGACATCGCCTTGAAAGTCACGGATATGCATTCCTAGAGGATGCCCTACGGTCGGGCCTCCAGTTCCATGGTTGAAGCTAATATCAGCCGATCCCGTTCCGGTGAGGCTGACCGTCATTTGGGCACTTGTTCCTGAGATGACGGTGGTTCCCCAGCCAGTGGCATTTCCCATGGAAAGGACTCCTGATCCCGTGAAGTCATTGATAGCAGTGAGACTACCAGCAGAGGCGGTGGTACCTGAACCCGTGGGGCCGGTGATGGTTCCATTTCCACTCCAGCCGGTGGATCCGGAGTTAATGAATTGGTAAACACCTGATCCGGGGGAGGTTTCTTCTGTGCCTAAGTCAGGGTAGTAGAGCGCACCGTAGCTAGCTTGACTGCCGAGCAGGAGGAATAGAAGGGGGAAGGTAATATTATTTTTCATGTATATCATTAAAATAATCTTTAAAGAGCGGGAAGTGTATCCTTATTTTGCAGGATGCAGTTGAGTTTTCGAGAAGAGCAGTCGCTGGCGGAAGGCTCTCCTGTTGTGGGAGTGAAAAAGGTCAATTATTCACCAAGACACAGACGCAAAAATTATTAAATCCAACGCCTAATGATTTTCAGATTCATCATTTGAAGGTGATCTTGACGAGGTCGGGGAGGTCGGTTTGCTTTTCTTTGGGTAGATTAAGACTGAGGGTGCCGTTTTTAAAGGTGTGCGGGAGGGCTTCTCCGGTGCGGAGAAGGGTGACGGTGGCGGGTTGCGCGATGCTGTTGATGAGGATGTTCCCGTTCTCATTATGGAGGCTATAAAGAGTGCCGTTTTTAGCGAGGGTGGTGATGTTTTGGGTCTGATCAAGTGTCGGTAAGGGAGCGGTGAGTTGGATGTCGTAGGTGGCTTCGCGGGAGTGCTTCATCCAGGCCGACATTTCTTGGCAGGTCTGATAATACCAATCCATCATGGTACCGTCGGGGCGCGGGGTGATGTTAACGAGGAGGTTCCCGCCGAGGGCGCGACAGCGGAGGAGCTGGGTGAGGAGGGTGTCGGTGTTCCAGTGTTTTCCGGGAGCTTCGTTGCGCGGGTTGTAGTGCCAGTTGGGGCTGTGCTTGTTCTCGGCCTTGACGCACATTTCCCACCACCATCCGGCTTCGTTACTCACTTTGACATTTTTGGAGGCTCCTTGGTGGAGGCCTTCGGGGGTGGCGATGTTGCCACGGGCGACGAAGGTGTTGGGTTGGAGTTGGTGCACCTCCT
>JAULBV010202598.1:0-17625 GCA_032358295.1 Pterothamnion heteromorphum | reverse complement strand
CGCTAAACAAGATTTCGCCTGAATACTTCGGAGGGTTACGGGCGGGCAAGGGTGATGTGGAAGCCTTAACGGTTGCCACAGCGCGGTATGGCACAGAGCTTTTGAAGGTAGCGGAATTGAGCAGCCTAAACAAGCGGCTCGAAGCGATAGCCACAGACCTGCGCAATGTAGGCGAAGCGGCAAAGCCATCCACTTTCCAGACTATTGTAAACGGGGCTTTATCGGCTGGTAATGCGTTTCTTTTTGCGGCGAAGCAAACAGGGACATTTACTGAGAATAGCAACGCCCTTAAAACGTCGCTACTTGCAGAGCAAGACGCGCTACAAAAGCGGGCTACCGAATTAGCTTTGGGCGCGGCGGCTACGGGTAATCTTTCAGATAAGTATAAGGATTTAGGCGGGGCAAGTGATGAAGCAAAAGCAGCGGCAAAGTCACTCGCAAAGGCTATTCGAGAAGTTTTTTCAGACGTTGAAAATGCTCCAAACATTGCGCAGGCCATTGGCGACGATGCAGATGTAGCAACCATTAAGGCGCTCGAATCTGGTATTCGGAAACTTGTAGATTTAGGACTAAAACCCGCATCTACCGAAGTTTTAGCATTAAAAACACAACTAGACGCGCTAAAGGGTAGCGTAGTCAGCATTGATGTCATTAAGCGCGAAGGCGTAGCGCCAGGCGTAGTATCTCAAAGCCCAACAGCAACACCGGAAGTAAACCCAATTGTCCCCCCTGAAAATATAGATGCAAGCGTAGCGGCGTTCACCCGTTACACGGACGCTATGGGGTTGGCGTATGGGGCACAAAAAGCCCTAGCAGATGGTTCATTTAACTTTATCACAGGGCTTGCTGAAGTATCGGCAGGGCTTTTGGAAAATGGCAATTTAATAGCTGGAATATTTGCCGGGATGGGCGACGCAATCGCACAATCTGCTGCGCAGGGCGAATCTTCATTTAAGGCGCTTGGTTTAGCGGCGGCGGGCGCGGCGGCTAAGATTATCCGGGCCTATATTCAGCAAGGCGTAGCGGCGGCGGTAGCAAAGGCGCTCGGCTCTTCTATCCCATTTCCTTTCAACATCGCAGCAGGCGCGGCGGCGGGTGGTGTAGCGGCGGCGCTATTCACAAAAGCAATAGGATCAATAGGGGTTAAAGGATTTGCTAGGGGAACAAAGAACGCGCCCGGCGGCATGGCCTTAGTAGGTGAGCAAGGCCCGGAGCTTATCAACCTTCCACGCGGCTCGCAGGTATTCCCAACGCCAAAAACCAACGCCATGCTTTCGGGCATGGGCGGCGGTGGTATAACAGTAGGCGGTGAGTTCACAGTACGCGGTACGGACTTAGTGCTAGTACTCGAAAGAACACAAAATAAAAACGAACGGTTTAGATAATGGCAAAGCGGTTTTTCAGTACTTTTTATGATCTCAACGGGGCGGGTGTCACGGTTGATATATATGATACTGGATTTTCCGGGACCGCTACAGAGTTTACTACCAAGTTTTGCCAGATCACATACGACAGCACCGACAACGACGACCTAAGCAGCCCAATGATAGGCAGCCGTGCAAGCGTGGGCATGACTATACCTACATCGGATAGCACCCTGACTACATTTGTCACGGACTTTGCTACATCGGTAGAGGATCGGTTCACGATTGAGATTGGCAAGACGGCAGGGCCGGATGTAGTATGGCGCGGTATTCTAGTACCTGACTTTACAGGCGAAGAAGATACCGCCCCGCTTTTCGTTTTCAAACTGTCAGCCGTTTGCGGGCTTGGACTACTCAAGAAAAAGCCCTACCACAATGGCACGGCTATCTATACGGGCATAGACCGATTCACAGAACACCTTGCAACTGCGCTCAGTAAATTAGCCCACACGAACGGATTTTGGGGCGGCTCAGATGTATTCATAAAAACGGCGGTAGATTGGTGGGCGGTATCAATGGCAAGTGGAGCAACGGACGACGCAATGTATCAGGGCGGGGTGGATCATGCGGCCTTTTACAATTACCAAAACGAGGGCAATGTAGACAAGGATGTTTTAAGTTGCTATGATGTAGTATGGCACATCCTAAAGACAATGGAGTGCCGTATCTTTCAGATAGACGGCTCTTGGTGGATCGAGCAAATTGCCTACCGTACATCTTCCAGCTACTACACACGCCACTACTCAAAGACGGGCGGGTATCTATCCAACGCGACAAACTCAGGGGTTAATACCATTGACCAAACGCGCACAGGGGCTAAAATTGCCACGGTTAACTATGACTTCCTGCCAGCGTTCAAAAAGGCCACGGTTAAGTATGATGTAAAGATTCGGCGCAACTATCTAAACGGGTTTAATCTAAGTTCAAGTGGTGGAGGGTCTTCTATAAATTTCGATCAGGATATAAGTTCAAACGGCGGCGACGCAATCACACGGCTAAGGGGAACAATATACTACGGGATACAAAACAATACCTATTCAGGAGCAGGAGAAACGCTTTTCCTTATCCCGAATTTTATGGTAAAAATAGGTACTAACTACCTGAAGCGGGACTATACTATCTCCAATTTTACAGCGAACTTAGGCGCACCATCTTGGACGGCATCAACCGGCGATCGAGTTTACGTCCCAATACTGCTAGGGCCATGCCCATCTACTGGAGGGTCAATGGGAGGGTCTTTTAGCTTTGAAATACTTACTCCTGCCCTGCCTAGTGATGGGGATGATAATATATTAACGTTCTCAATCGGTTCTATTTCAAAATGGACAGGCGGCGGTGTAGACCCTTCCAAGTTTACTTTCAACTGGTCTGTTTCAGACTTGTTCCTTGAGATTTACGACGAAGGCACACCGATTGTATCAGAAGATCAGATAGCCTACGAATCAGTAAACGCAGCGGCTTATACTGAAACCTACGAAACTAACATAAGATTAGGCACCGCCATCCTTGCAAATAGCGCGGGCAGGATAATGCGGTGGAATGGCTCAGCATGGTTGCTGGCTACAAATTGGGGGCAGGGGGTTGACACGCGGGACGATGCTATTGGCGACCTGTTAGCCAGGAACTTGCTAAACTCCAGGGACAGCATACGCCGCCGCCTGAATGGTACAATATTCGGCACGGTCAATCCTAGAAAGCTACTATCCACCACAGACGGCAAAAAGTGGATGTTTGGCAATGTAACATGGGATTTAGGGTTAAACTCATTACAAGGCACTTGGTTTGAATTAAACTACGGGACGGCGGGGGTAAACTCCACGCCTATCAAGATCAAAGTAATTAAGCAGGGGCCAACTTTCCCGCCAACTACTGACCCGTCCATACCAAGCGGCTTGTCGAATAACTCTCCAGGGTTTAACATCAACATGGGGCCAACGGTATTGGCTCCAGTCGCTTACAATGCACTTAGCACTGCGATAGTCGAAGGGGCGACCGTTACCAGTATCCCGATTAAAATAGCCTCCTTAGGAAATGAATTTTTGGCAGGGGACAGCGTGACAATGGTAAACCCGTACACCGGGCAATTCCAAACTTTTGCCATTGCCACAGCGCCAACATTCGGGGCAATATCGCTCAGCGTAACCAGCGAAGTATCTACCAGCGCATTTCCTGAAGATAGCTACCTGGTAGTTAAGCAAAACGCTTACGCTTTTTCCTTGCCTACGGCTACACAAGGGCAAATACTGCGCTACAATGACACCACAGACGTATGGGAGGCGTACAGCGGCACGACAGACGGGCATGTGCTTGCGTGGGATACCACGAACGGTTGGCAAAGTGAAGCGGCGGCGGGCGGCATTACAGCGCTTACAGGCGATGTAACAGCAACAGGGCCGGGGTCGGTTGCGGCCACTATCGCAGCCGATGCGGTGACGTTTGCCAAGATTCAAAATATTACAACCGATAAGCTACTCGGTAGAGATACGGCGGCAAGCGGCGATGTGGAAGAAATAGGGCTTGGTGCTTCCCTTGAGTTCAGCGGCACAGGCACTATCCAACGCGCGGCATTGACCGGCGACGTAACGGCAGCGGCAAATGGCAACGCCACGACAATAGCTGCCAACGCGGTCACAAACGCAAAGTTTAGGCAGGGCGGGGCGCGTTCAGTAGTTGGTGTTACAGGCAACGCGACTGCAAACGTTGCAGATATTCAGGGAACGGCTGACCAAGTATTAAGAGTAAACGCAGCAGGGACCGCCTTAGCGTTTGGCACGGTAGCGGCGGCGGGTCTTGCATCTGATTCTGTTACAACAATAAAGATTTTAGACAGAAATGTCACGCTTGCCAAAATTCAAGACATAACAACCTCCAGGGTATTAGGCCGCGTAACCGCCGGGACCGGAGTAGTTGAACAGTTGACCCCTGCGAATATGTGGACGGTAATGAACATGACCGGGTCAGCCGGGCGCGTGGCATACTATTCAGGGACAAACGCCCTGACAAATGCGGCTGAATTTCTTTGGGATAATGCAAATAAAATCCTGACAGTTACCGGCGACATAACGGCGACTAATCGCGTAAAGGCGAAGCAGGTCGTATTCTCATACGTGGAGCCTACCACGGGCGCGGCGGGCGCAGGCATGGGGACCGGTGGCGCTGTTTCAGACATAACAGGCGGCGACAACGCTTTTACAATATCATTTTCCACAGGCACAACACCAACGGCGGGCGGTGACCTTTTTACGCTTACCTACTCGACAGCATTCCCAACGTTTGCGGTCCCGGTATTCTGTCAGGGTAATGATGCCACAGCCGCAGAAATATCAAAGTTTTCATTTAACGGCATGACGGGCGGCTCCTTTGTACTAAAGGTAGCGGCGGGGCAAACGCTTACAGCAAGCACAAACTACAAACTACACTTTGTCGTAGGGGGGCAAGGTTAATAACTACAAACACTTAAAAAAATAAACACACATGGCAACGTTTAACAAGTTTAACTCATTTGTGGAGGATCTGGCAGAAAAAGTCCACAACCTTGGAAGCGATCAATTAAGGGTGGCGCTCACTAACTCAGCACCAATCGTAAGTAACACGGTGCTTGCCAACCTAACGGAAATAAGCTACACGAACTTAAGTACAAGGGCGATTACCACATCTACAAGCTCGCAGACTTCCGGCACTTACAAGCTCGTTTTAACCGACCTTGTTTTGACAGCATCCGGCGCGGTAGGTCCGTTCCGGTATGTAACGGTCTACAATGATACGCCTACAAGCCCTGCTGATCCGCTAATCGGATGGTACGACTACGGCAGCTCTATTTCTTTGGCAAGCGGTGAAACGTTTACCATCGACTTTGACGGCACAAACGGCTTGCTCACACTGGCATAGTTTAACGCATAATTCAGGCGGGGTGTAATTGCCCCGCCTGTTATAAAATACAGCAATGGCGTACACTTTCGGCGTTTTTCACACAAACTTTGCCAGCGGCTCAGATGCGGCGCGAACGGCTTTAACGAGCTGCACGGCTTCCAATCCGTCCGGCTCAATCACCCGTATCAATAAGACGGCGCACGGCCTTGTTACGGGTGCGGTGGTGGACTTGACGCTGTTTACTACATGGCTGAACGATGCCTGGAAGATAACGGTGGTAGATGCTGATAATTTCGATTTAGACGCGGCCACATGGCAGGCAACAGCCGACGCAAGCGGCACGGTAACGCCACGCGGCGGGATGAACTGGACAGACGCATGGTTAACCACCACAAGCGGGGCTACGGCGGCAAGGATTCAGCCGGGGGATACTTTGAGGATCGCAAAAACTGCTGACCCGGTTTCATTGGGGCAAAATGCGACCTGGACAGACAATAGCCAGACTGTGACGTTGACAACGGCGGTTACTAAAAAGATTGAGGATGCGATTTCGGGTTGGACGGCGGCGGCGAATGTGACGGCGGCGACAAACTCTAGTAGGAAGTTAGGGGCGACATCGGTGCAGCTAACTCCTGCCGGCGGCTTCACTACGGGCAAAATGGCTTACAAGCTAATAGATGGCGGTGGCACGCAAGACTTTAGCGCATACCAAAAAATAAACCTTTGGTTTAGGCCGACTACGGGGGTGGCCTTTGCCGCTTCTGATTTACGTATTTGCCTTTGTAGTGATACTATTGGCGACACGATTGTAGACTCGTTAACCTTCCCGGCCACTATTGCAAGTAACGGGTGGCACTGTCTTGTATTGGATAAGGGCAGCGCATTAGGGGCAAGTATTCAATCCGTTGCTATCTATGCAAACGTTGATCCAGGCACGACAGTGCTTACTTTTAATAATATTTTCGCCGCAAACAACGACCTATCCCTAAAAACGCTAATCGGCAAAACAGGCGATGTTAACTACAACATCCAAAGCATAGACGGAACAACCATCAGGATTGATTCAAACAATACCTCGGCAACGGGGCGCGGTTATTCGGGGGCAACGTCAACGGAAACGCTGTTTTATCAGGTGCCGTTTGATGTGGCGACAACGACCAGTTTTGCGACATTGAATGAGGCTGGTAACAAAGAAACGGGGTTGAATACCATAACAGGCGGCTGGAATACCGGCACGAATTTACGGGACAGTTATACGGTTTTGGGTAGCACTGTGGTGGGGACGGGTTCGCCGTTTTCTATCCCGGCAGCATGGAGGATGGAGAATTTTAAAATGGCACGCTTTGGAACGATAGCCGCAACATTCCCAAATGTTTTGCAATTTAACAACATTATACACTGCGGGGGGGCATCTGCAATAGTTGTAACAAGTGCAATGAGCTTTTTAATAACCTCTTGTAGTTTTTTAAACAATTCAAGCAATGCCATTACTATTGGCAGTGGAGATATTTCTATTGTAAGTTGCGTATTTAATAACATTAATGCGTCAGGCGTTCAAAGTTTCGGCGGGGTTAGTTTAATCTCTTGCTCATTCGCTAATAACACAACATCCAGCATCGCATTAAATGCGAGCGGGATAATAGGGACATCAGGAACATTGCTTAGGAATTGCACATTATCAGACAGCACAGAGGTTACATATACTTCTAGTATTTTTCCCGTTGCCTATTCATTCGACCACGACAACACGCAGGGCAACCACTGGGCATTCCACAACGGCGGCACAGTAAACTGGCAAACGTCGGTAAAGCAAGGAGCAGACCCCGGCTCATGGCGAACGGTAACTACCAGCGCAATCCGAAACAGCTACAATCCAATCCCAATAAAGATCGCTGAAGTAGCCTGCGCAGCATCGGCACTCGTGACTGTCAAAGTATGGGTCAAAAAAGACCATGCCACCAACATAGGCGCAAGCATTTACGTCGAAGATGCGCTTTACAACATCAACGGAGTAGTAGCCGCCGAAACAACCAAAGCAAGCGACACAAGTTGGGAGGAACTGACTTTGACATTCACGCCAACAGAGGCGGGGGTGGTGCCAATCTTCGCAAAGACATGGTACATCGCAGGCAACTCTAACAGCTACATCGGTAGCGTAACCATTACACAAGCCTAAACACAATGGGAAAGAAAATAGGAGAAGAAAAAGACGGCGCAAACAAATGGCGGGTCTGGTATGAAATCACCGACGCATATGACAAAAAGCCAGAGGCCACAATGTTTAAGTTCAACAAAAAGCCGACAGACATAGAGGTTGAAGCGGCAGCAACAGCATTTATTGCCGAAAAGCAAGACCGCAAAAACAAAGAAAACGAGCTTGAAGCATTACGCCTACAAGTCGCCCAACTAGAATCAGAGCTAAACCTTTAAGCAATGGCGCTGCCAACTAAAACAACAGTACAAACAGGCCAATTCAGTGCCGACGGGTCGCCCTGGGTAGATGTGGCGGCGAAGTCGAGCATTAACCTAGACACGCTGGAATATAGCGCGGACGGGTCGCCTTGGTATGGTACTGAAGATGTGGCGGCAGGTGGTGCATTTACATTGACGGCGGGCGCGGCAACTTTCACGTTGACGGGCATTGCGGCGGGGTTATTGTTGGGCGCTCAGGTTGCGGCGGCTTCAGGCTCGTTCGTACTGACGGGCAACAATGCCAACCTTGCAAGGGGTTACTCCATGACGGCAGACGCGGGCGCATTCGTGCAAACGGGGCAAGATGCCAACCTTTTAAGGTCGTATGTGCTGGCAGCCGATTCAGGGGCGTTCGTGTTGACAGGGCAAAGCGCAGGGCTTAATGGTGGACTGTATTTGGCGGCGGGGTCAGGTTCTTACACGCTTACGGGTCAGGATGCGGGGTTGAACGCAGGGCGAAGTATTGCAGCCGATTCAGGGGCTTTTGTATTGAGTGGCCAGGATTCGGGGTTAACCGTAGGGAGAGCCATAACCGCCGACGCGGGGGCTTTTGTGTTAACGGGCAATGACGCTACGCTAACAAAGACATCGGCGGGTTCAATCACTGCCGAGGCTGGTACATTCACGCTAACAGGCCGGGATACTGGGTTACTATACGCCCGTATAATGACGGCAGGCGCCGGGTCGTTTGCGCTTACGGGGCAAAGTGCAGGATTGAACGGTGGACGGTATGTGGCCGCAGATTCGGGCGCGTTCGTATTGACGGGCCGCGATGCTTCATTTGTCAAAACCACCGTGTATAGCCTCCAGGCAGATGCAGTGGCATTCGTACTTGCCGGGCAAGATACTGGATTAACGGCGGGGCGAACCATTGCAGCTGATTCAGGCGCGTTCGTTTTGACGGGTCAGGCCGCAACATTCAGCACCGGGGTTGAAACTACTGAGCAGGTCTTTTGGACTGTAACGATAAACACTACAGCCGATAGTACCTACATAAGCAGTATCACAAGCCGCCTTTCAATCAGCGCCACAAAATCAAACCTTTCTGTAACGCTTTCAAGAGTTGTTTAAATATGCGCTCCTTCACCTGCTTCATACTAATCTGCCTACTCGCCTTTGTGTGGGAATCGCGCACTTTGGTAGCATTTCATTGGATGGGGCTAACGCATAGGCAAAAGGTATGGTGGGCTGTCGGGTTGTCAGTGTTTTTTCTGGCAACGTTCGCCCACCTGTTAAGACCAATTTTTTTTTAATCCTAAACTATAAAGCACATTCATTCCCCCTTTCTATGAGACATTATGATCGAAAACATAAAGTTTTTTCTAGCGGAACTGAAGAAAAACCCGCTGTCCACGATTACGGGGGTATCTATGATCGCAATAGTGTGCTTGGTCCTTTACATCAAAACGATGACAAAGGCGCACGAAACTACACTAGAGGAAGCGAAACGGGAACTAATTAACACCGAGCGACGGTGTTCTTTGGAGATTGACGCGATCCGAAAGGAGCAAATCAAAGAGGCCAAAGAAGCCGCCGAACGGCAAACCATAATTGAACGGGAAATCCGGTCTTTAATTAAACAGAAAAGATGAATCGTATTTGCATTACAATCGCTCTAGTACTATGCCTTTTTTGGGCTTGCAATAAAGAAACACTGGAAATCCAAAAGCCGCTTACATCCGGCATACATCCAAGTACTCACATTGAGTACATCCACGATAGCACCCAAAAAGACCTGGAAGCGCGTATCAAGCTATCAGAGGCGCAAATACAACTATTGAAAAAACACAGTGTAAAGGGTCCAAAGAACTTGCAGATTATGTCTGCATCGGATCCAGTACACTATAAGGCGGACAACCCGCCGGAATAACCGCCGAAAGGCACAAAACAAACACAACACCATGTCAGCACAAAAAACAAACACGGCGGACGGTAGTCCCTGGACCGGAACAAACATTTACGGTCAAATCCTTTTGCTCCTTGCATCATTATTCGGCGGCATGTCCCCCGATCAGTCCGGCCTAATTGTGGCGGGCGGCGCGGGGGCGGTTGCTTCAGCTCTTGCAATCCGTAACTGGGTGCTAAAGGCAAAGTTCAACCTGGACAAAAGTTGGGTAAAAGATCCAAACAACATCGCGTATTTAACCGCCGTCGTGGTGGCAATTAGCCCAAAGGCGGCGGAACTGATACCAGGGGCGGTGGATGTATTCAACGCGCTTAGCACAGGAAATTGGGGTGCGATTATTTCGGCGGCGGTATCGCTGGTGAGTATCGCTTACTACTCCTTTTTCAAAAAGAAATAGATTACTGGAGAACGCAAAAAAGTCAAGACGCATCTTTTCATGAGAGCGATTGACTACCATCAATCAGGCCGTCCCCAAACGTGGGGGCGGCTCTTTAAACATTTGATACTATGCCAGACTATCCAATACACGGTTCAAAATACTTTGATGTCAGGGAGTTCGTGGACGCGCGTACCTGGGGCATACGTGGCGTTAATGCCGCCGAATTGATTGACCCTAAGATTGTCCGCATCTGCGATCTGATACGCGAAAAGACGGGCGTACCTGTCACAGTCAATAACTGGCACATGGGCGGCAATTATGATTCATCTGGATACCGTGCTATTTGGGATAAGACCGGAGGGCAACTTTCGCAGCATAGATGCGGCAGGGCGGCCGATATAAAAGCAAAGGGATTGATACCGCTTCGGGTATTCCAGATCATTCAGGAAAACAAGGCAGATTTTGAGGCGGCAGGGCTTACAACGATAGAGGACTTGACGTTCACGCCGTCTTGGTTGCACGTTGATTGTAGAGCGCGTTTAGAGGGTTCTACGGGCTTTAAGATTGTGAAGCCTTAAAGACATTTTGTGTTATCGGAGTTTAAGGGGAACGCCATGCCGCAAGGTATTGGCGTTTTTTATTTGTAATTTTGAAAAAGCAAAGTTACTGCATAATACTCCACACACCAAACCGCAGCCATTACAGCCAGGGCAAATGGCGCGGCAAGTATCCAAAACCATTCCTGGTGACCGTCCCCTTTGTAGTACCGGACTGAAAGCCCCGACAAAGAGCGGTGAAGCCATTGCTCCAGGTAGTACGCCCCTGGAATGATGCAAAAGAAAATGGGTATTGGCAGTCCGGGTACAGAGCGATTCAAGCCCTTTGCCCGCTTGCTTGCAGATTTGCCAGTGATGCCGATTTTCACGAAGAAAATCAAGGGGAGGTTAATCATTAGGTACATGATCCAGCCGGATTTTGAATTAGCCATAATTTTTAAACTTTACGCCATCCCTGCTTTTGTTCCTGATACCATTCCCATTTTCCGCCATCATTCGGCGGGGATTGATTCGGCGCGGGTTCCTTTGGGGTGGACTTAAATAGCCCGCTTACCCAACCTATCGCCAAAGCCCCGCCTATAAACCATCCTGCGTTTGCGGTTACGAACGCAGCAGTAGCAGCACAAGCGGCAGCAAATCCAGTAGCCAGAACGCACACAATGCCGCCTAGAATCGTTAATCCTACGGCGGGGCGGGCAATGGCTGCAATGTCAACGCTTGCGGGCTTATACGGCTGTAGGTCGGAGGCGGGCGGCGTGTATGGTACGGGGCATGGCGCATCCCGTCTTTGCTGGTAGTCCATATACGCTTCCAGTTCGTCCCCTTTGTATTTTTCAAGTTCTACCATTGATCGTGTTTTATTCCCATCCTTCCGGCCTGATACCTTGCAAAAACTGCGTGTTGTTCGGGCGAAAGTTCGGGCGCTTTGTATGGTTTTTGTTTTTTAGGCTTCTTTGGTTTTTCAGGCTTTGAGGCAACCTTTGGAGGCTGCACTTTTCGGGTAGTCTTTCGCTTTGCTTTCGCCGTTCGTTTCTGCGGGGGTGGTTTCTTAATTGGCTCCTGGAAAAGCATCACTGGACAGACAATGCACACGATCACGATCCAGCCGCCAGATAGTAGCCAGGCTATCAATTTGCAGATGGTTGTGTGCTGATCGTTTGCCCCGCAAATTGTTGGCGCGCAGCGTCTTGATTCCATTCCATTTTCTGCGCCCTCCACATTTCCCGGCGCTTTTGAACGTCGATCAGTACAAGGTCTTTCCATACCTGGAAGTTCCTGGAAGTGGTCAGCACGTCGGCGCTGTACACATACTCCCAAACGTCTGAATCAGGGTTCAAAAACTTGTTACCATGCGCTGCCAGTTGTTCGCGTATGTAGGCCGCTTCGGTGGTTACTGTGGTGTCCGCATGGTGGCGGCTTATAACCTCAAAAGGCTCAGCAGCCGTTGCCCACGCCATTGCGTCTGCATCCTGGATTTTGCGGCGTCGTAGGTACATGGATGCGCCCCACATTACGAGGAATAAGAGTATTAGTGTGTTAATCATTTCAATGTATTTTAAAGTGCTTCCGGTTCCCCTTCCTGCATCTTCCCGGCTTTTTTATGGGTTTTCGGCGGTGGGGGAGGGGTAAGAATTAGAAAATACCGTTCCTTCTAATCTATCAAACTTAGCATAGCACGAGCTAATAATTATTCCCATCTTAAAAATAGCATTAGGGAACGGATTTATTGAACAATGGAATTCGTCCCCTACATAGTTATCTAAAGTCAGCCCGCTATCAGGTATTTTCTTGGTAGCTATATATTTAAAGAACTCAAATTGTTCGTAAGTGCCTTGGAAAATAAATTCAAATCTGTCCATCTTAAAAACTAGGTTTAACTGTGATACTCGCTTTAAATGCATCCCGAACGTGCTTTGCAGTCGTAGCTGTAAACCCGTTGTGTTCCTCCGTTTTGCTGTTTATAGCCAGCTCAGGCTCACTGCATCCGGTCTGCTTTGAGAAGTAAGCCTTTGCCGCTTCATAAGCGGGCTTAAACGCCCCGTCCGGATTGAGGCCACGCGCACGAAGCCCCTCTTTGTCCAACGCTGTTAAGTAGGCCGGAACGTTTGAAATAGTCCGGTCAAACTCAAATGTGTTTGTTTCCTCATTGACCAATACCGGCCCGCTTGTGGTCTTTGGCTTTTTGCCTTCCAATTCTCCAAACCAGTTGCGCGGCGGGGTTGAATGTTGGGCGTACCGCATAGGGTCTTGAGGGCCGAATGTGGCCTTTAGTTCCTGTCTTATGCGGGTTAATAGGTTCATTCCTCGTAAGTCTTTAATAGCATTTGTCCTAACATGGCAAGCAATATGCCTATGAATACGCCTAAAAGGAAAGAATTTATTTCAAGTGTCATTTCAAACGATTTCTAATAGCCCAAAAGGCCGTTAACTGAGTGAGTGCAATAAGTACGGCCAACGACCCGCCAATAAGTACGGCGGTCGGTCGGTGGTCAGAGTTGGTCAGGTTGACCACGCTTTGCAGGAAGTCAGAACAAACACCGCGTTTTCCGTCCAAAATGTATTCCATGTTACCCATCAGGCTTAGGTAAATTGCCGACAGGTTGCAAAAACCCTCAAAGATCACAACGCCAAACGCTACAAAAGCCCCCGCCCAATTCATCCGGGCAACGATAAACAGCGCGGGTGTAAACATTACCATTACCATGATGAATATGGCCACCCGCCAATCCTTTGCCACCTGGTGCGATACATTGTAAGTGTTGAACGCGCTGGCAAGGGTGGGTATAAGGAACGCCACAGCAAGGGCGGCAATGCCTATCAAGTCGCGTTCTACCTTTTGCGGGGCGACCATGTTTGGCCGCCCCTGCTCCAGGCTCATGGAATCAGTTGTACTGTCTTTCTCTTTTGGCGCACTGCCTTTGCGCTCCCCCGCCTGAATCAATGCGGCAACTTGTTCCGGTGTTAGTTCGCCGTCAATTCGCCACTTGTCAGGAAACATCTTAGGGGACGCTTCGTGAAGTTTCGCGTAACGCATGCGCAATGTATCCGCATTTGTGGAGGTCATTTCGCATAGTTTCCTGGCAGTGATATTCGTGTGCATTTCGCCCATTGTAATTTCGTTTCGCGTTTCGTTTCGTGTGGTTGTTCGCTTCGTTTCGCATAACGGTCACCTTGCGACCATGCGCCCTAAGCGGGCGACGGCGTAAGGCGACGGGTTGTAGGCAATGCAACGGACACCCTACGACATCCGTTGCGACCTACGAAATTTATTGAGTGTTTTTAAACAATGTAACAGGCATATTTCCGTAAATTGGTGTTTTACCATCCCACTTATCAATAAATTGTTGTTGCAATAATTGTGGAGTAATACCAGAACTAATTATTTTATTTTGTTCAGCTCTTAATTGTGCAAGTTCATTTACTTTACGTTGCTCAATTATTTGTTGGTCTAATACCGAAACATTTGTATTCACTTCATTTCTACTATCAATTTTAGCTTTTACTTTGTCGCTAAAATCCAAGTTTGCAGAAAATGTAATTAGTTCTAATCCTTTATCTTCAAATGATTTCTTAACCAATGCTTGAACTTTATTCTCAAACATTAAACTACCACCATCAGCCATTAAAGTATCGGTTGAATATTTACGACTTTCTTCTTTTATTAAATCGTAAATATGTGGTTCTAAGACATTATTTTCTAATGCCTTCATAAAATCTTCACCACTTCCAAGTCTTGAATTTTGGAAAACTAAATCCACTACTTTATCAGGCATTGCCTTGTAAGAGTATAAAGGACTTGCTGAAAACTGTGTATTATCAGAAGCCTTTAATTGTAGTGTTCTTTTTGTTTCGTTTCCATCTTTGTCGGGTGCTGTAAATTCAGCTCGTTGCTCAAATGCAGGCACTTGAAATAACTCTGTGCCGGGCGACATAGTATTTACTCTACCTTGCTGTTTAGAATAATCGGATTTTCCGTTTTTTCCATAGTTTTCCATAATTACACCATAGTAATTTGGTGCTACTCTATCACACGAAGTGAACATAATTGTTGCTAATAAGGTAATAGCTACCATTGAAATTTTACGCATCTTTTTTGTTTTTAAATTGTTTTGTAATTTGATTAATTAGGAATATTAAACCACCTATAAACAATGCTATTCCTATCCAAGCATTGATGTGGTTGAAAGCCCAAAACGAACCATATATAAAGGCAAGTATTGAGATAATTATTAATGAATATTTGTAAATCATATTTTTTTGGTTTTTACAAGGGCGACCAAGCCACGATAAAAAAAGCACTGCCTACAACAATGTATTTACACTATGTGGGCGGACGTGCTAATCTGAACATTTGTACTTCTATCATCTTTTTGTTATTAATTGAACTTTTGTGCTTCTAATCCCACACAGCGTAAATACTAATCGTTATGCGGGATTGAAATATTCCCAGTCCACATACCGTTGACCATACCAATCTTCAACAAAGCGATTAATTTGATGTCTGCTCCAATCGGCGGGCACTTCGTTCATTGCAATACCGCCGCATCTTAGATTTACTTGTATTCTTTTCATTTTTCCTTGCTTTAAATGTAAAAGGATCCGCATAACCCCGCTTCAACTTCCATGCTCGCTAAACGGTCGCACAGTCGTCGAAGCATCAGTTAGTTTCAAAAACCCGTCACTTTACAGCGCCGGGGCAATCTCGAAATTATGAACTTGTACCCGCCTTCAAACAGGTAACTTCTTACTGGGACCCTTGCCCCGTGTATTCGTTTTGCCGTTCCTTCTTCAAATTCGAAATGTGCTGATTCATCGTGTCCAGGACATTCGTGCCAGCATCATAAATAAGCCTGGAAGAAAAGTATATGGCTTCTGCTAAAGATTCGGCGGCGCGTTCCTCTGTTACCTGAAAATCGGCCTCCTGTTGGGCGCTTGCTACGTTCTTACCACCGCTTGCTTTCAATGCTTCATTGACTACCCTTGCAAACTTTGCTTTCCTCAAATACTCTGTCCGGTTTTTCTCCTTGTTCAATCCTGATATTTCAATGGCGAAGCTAAACAGGTGGCAAGCAAGACGGCGGCGGGCTTCCATAAGCTGACCGATGTCGTGGTAGTCCGGTGGAACCGTGGCGTACCAGCTTACAGCGGCCTGGATTTTTTCAAGTGTAGATGTTAGCATTTTGTTCCTTTGTCGCTTGTTCAATCCTTTCGCCTTCCAACATTTCAAGCCTTACGCGGTCTTTTTCGGCGTAATAAAGTTGCCGCCTCAATTTGTCTATCTGCATCGCCATCCCTTCATTTTTCAATTTAAGTTCATCAATGCGCTTTTGTAGGTCTTTGATTTGATCCTCCACGGCTCTAGTTTTTACGGGCGCGGCATTACACCGCGCCCGGCTGGTTAAAGGTTAGGTTCTATTCCGTTTATCTCAAAAACGGTCTTTGCGTGTGCAATGTGCTTTTCTTTCGTATCAAGCAAAACCCCGCTTTTTGTTTTGTAGCACATACTTTGTTGGTCGTAAACTAAAAAGCGGTGCAATGTGTAGTGGTCTGCGTGTTTTATGGCAATAACATCGACTTGGTGTTCTTTTTTATATGACCAGTGATGAAAATGGAATCCTGTAGGAGACTTTCCAAGTTTTGATTTTGCCATTATTTTTTCAGGGTACTTTTTAGCGTATGCGGCTACTATCTTTTTTTTGGATTCTTTTGATGGCTTATGCTTCTCCTTATACCCAAGTCGGTAGTATTTATCCCTATGCCTTTGTTGCTCTAGCTCTAAAAATCCAGGGTCTTTTATTTTTTCATTAAGCCTGTTTTTTGTATCGCTTTTTGTGCAATCCTTACACTTATTTAAGTGACCATCCGCCATTTGTTTGTGTGGGTAATATTCTAGCAATGGCTTAGTTTCTCCACACTTAAAGCACTTTTTCATAAAATTGTGGGGGCTGGTTTTATTTTAGCCCCCACAAAGATAATCAAAGTTTTCTAAAATGGGAATTAAAATGGCAATAAATCTAAATCCCCGGCTTCAGCGCCGACTTCATGGTTGGTGGTATCGGTAGGCCAACCAACTACCACCGGATCAGGAAGGCGCTTTGCAGGTTGTTCGATGTAATCAACTCGGGCAGCTTGTTCGTTGTGGTCAACCATATCAAACGCGCTATCTGCGTTCGTTTCAGTGCGGCCAAACGGGAACTTGAAGTCACCCTTTACGCGCTCATAAATCTCATTGCACTGCGCGATTTCGGCGGGTGTAAGATTCCCACCGCCTGAAGGGTTCGGAGCCTCGCAGCCGATCATACTGTTATACATGAAAGGGAGCGCCACGCCTTCGCTTAAAAGAAAGCGCTGGATACCAAGCAGGCGACCGTCCCAATACTTGTATTCAGCATCGGAGTTCCATTCTTTTGAACCGTTCGCCTTTTTGACTTGCGTCCATTCCAGCCCATTCGTTTGCGCAAAGTCTTTCCATTGCTCAAAGCTGAATTGTGGCGCAATGTCACGGAATGAAAGTGAGCGATTCCAAACTGGTTCTCCTTTGTCGCTCACTTTGAATGAGCCGTCTGCCGTCTTTGCTTTGCGTACCCAATAGGAGACGTTTATCACTTGAGTAGATACGGCCTTACCAAGGCCGCAAAGATGGTTCACAACATCCTTCAGGTTGTACGGGTCGTACTTGATACTGATCTGGTGCAGGAATTTTTCTGATTCCAGAAAAAGGACAAGGTTTGTCCCAAAGTCGCCACCGTCGCGCTTATCAATCCAGCGCAGTTTGCCGGATACGCTGTCAACATCTAAGCCGGTATAGTCATATTCGCGGCCATTGGCAAGTGTGCCTTTGTGCCGGATGGCTCCAGGCGTTCCGGGGTCAACCTTTGTGCGGAATTTGCCGACGTATTCACCCGGTATAGGTGTGCCGTCTAGTTTGCGCTTTTCAGTGCGCTTTACCTCCCAAAGAATTACTTTTTTCATTGCTATAAATTGAAATTGTTAAAGTTCGTACTTTCTATCTTTTGC
>JAULBV010202487.1:0-17630 GCA_032358295.1 Pterothamnion heteromorphum | reverse complement strand
ACACCAGCAGGAAATTTGAGATCTTTACAAAATAGCTAAAAATCGGCAAAGAAATCATGCTCAGGATATAAAGAAAATATCGATAAGGTAGGAGTTCCTTATCGATTTTGGTCTTTTGAATTGAGTTGTAACATATACAAGGAGGGGTTAGTTGAGGGTTGGATTACAGAGTGGTTCAACCACTATCGGCAGTCGGCCAAGTAATTGGTACTTAGGACTGAGCACCAGACCATTGTGCTCAAGTCTAAGCAAACCATTTTCGCTAAAGCTAACTGGTCGCCCGATCAGTGAACTAACCAACATCCTCTTCCAATCCCTCCAGAGTTGCAACTCTTTTGGACTGAACTGTATTATCATTTTCATGAGGACAATGGAACTTGGTTGCGGTTCCGCCTATAGGATATCACAAACTTATTTTATTTATAAAAAACCCTGTTCCAGACCAAAAAATAGTACTGAAACAGGGTGGGACAAAAATGCCTTGCAGCAAATTAGTCAATTGAAACTTACACACATGGAGCCCCTTCAGGGACCTCGAATGCGAAGCCCCAATCATCGGGCATTTTGTAGCCCGTCTTGCTGACATAGGCCCTCAAACACTTACCTGATTCACGTGTATATACATAAAGCCGGACAGGGTCATTGGTACCCCGCCTTATTGGCTTATGCATAACGAGAATCCGGCAAAAACCCCACTCTTCAATCTCGGCATCCGTGAGAGCCATGCGAATCAGACAAGCTGTCTCGACATTAGGTTCGGTCCACCTGCGGATTTGAGCTTCGGCATAGATTCGATCGCAGGTGTAAGGTTTCTCAGACACCCAAACCCTGGGAATAACAATTCGGGTCGTAACACCAAACGTTGGTATGAAATCAGGTGATTCCAGTACCGCCCTTTTGGCGTAGCCGCTCAAATCGTAGCCTTCACCCTCAAGACGTTTGATCCACTCAGGACCGGTCGTACCGTCAGATGTAACACTGAGGTGGATGATGCCATTTTTTTCAGACCATACAGGTTTAGCAGACAGAGATGTTGTTAACATGATTTTATCCTCTTACCCAAAAATAGGGTATTTTGTCTTCCTCTCTCCGAGGCGGAACCGTGATCAATAGTGGCCACAGTCAGAAAGGGTCTATGTTTAAACCCTTGTTGACTATGACCACTTTGCAAGATATTAAAAAGTACTTATAACAAGTTTTATACACTTTTTTAAGATTTTGTCAATACCTCATAAACTACCCTAAGAGTTTGAACTGCTGCCCTACAGTCCTTTAATTCACTTTGGAATAGTCCTAAATTTGATTAAGTATCAGATTAAAACCCTACCTAAAACCCCTCCTGAGCATCCTTCCTATACTTCCTCATTATATCCCGCTCAACATCGTCCCTGTCATTTCCATATTTTAAATACGAAAGCTCCTTTAGACCCTGAACAATCTTATCGTTACCAGGTGACGGCCAAGTAAATTCAATATTGAAAGGCTTAACAGGTTTTCCTCCCCCGAGCATCTTTATATAACAATTCATATTATCTATATTCATAAGGTCATGCGCATCGAAAACTGGAGCGAATTGCTTTTGCAAAAATTCGGCGTCTTCTGAACCGACGCGGAACACGGCCATAGAGCCCACATTTCCAAAAACTGCATCACGAATCTTCTCATCTAATTGTGCAATAAACTGATGCGCCATAGTCAAAGATAATTTATATTTTCTAGCTTCAGACAAAATTGTAGAAATTGAAGGAGTTGTTATGTTTTGGAACTCATCTATATATAAAAAGAATGACGGCATATCTTTTCCAAATGAATCCACACGAGAAAGCGCAGCCATGAGAATTTTTCCAACTAAAATCAATCCAATCAAAGATGAGTTAATATCGCCCAGTCTTCCCTTTGCAAGATTTACAAGCAAAATCTTTTTACCATCCATGATTTCTCGGAAATTAAAGCTAGATTTTTCCTGAGCGATGATTGGACGCATGATGTCATTTGCCAAGAATACATCGAACTTACTTGTAATATACGGAACCATATTAGCAAGTGCACCATCCCCTCCTGCCTTCTCAGCAATTTCTTTCCAGAACTGCACAACAATTGGATTTTTACATCGTGACAATTTTAATTCTCTAAACTTTTTGTCTGACATGACACGAGACACATCGAGTAGTGTTGAACCACTTTCCGGATCTTCGATTACTAGCATCGTGGCATTTCTAAAATACTGCTCAAACATAGGACCCATAGATTCCGGAACTCCTCCATATAACTTTTGGAAAATACTAAAGAGCTCATTTACTACGAAAGTTTTTTGTTCAGGATATGCACGATTATATTCGAGCATGTTTAAAGCCATTGGTCTTTCCGTATAACTTGGATCAAAATATATTACATCTTCAAAACGATCTTTTGGAATATGAGCCAAAATATCCTGAACATCTGAGCCGTGAGGATCTATAAAGCAGACTCCTTCGCCATTTTCAATATCTTGCATAATCATCTTCTTCAAAAGCGTAGACTTACCAGTTCCAGTTTGTCCAATTGTATAGAAGTGACGAAGACGATCCTCTCTTGTAATCCTAACTTCAGCCTTAGCGTTTCTATGTGTGTTGTAACCAAGTATCAATCCTTCAGATGGCAAACCAAGAGGTGCTGGTGCTGTCTTAGTTTTTGATTGTCTAAGTTGTGGCTGAGTAGTAACACTATCCCCTGGAAAGTGCAGTACTGTATTAATTTCCCTTATAGACATAGGCACAGCTACTGATTTATCAAATAATCTGTAGGCAAATTTATGCAGCAAAACTTTTGACTCACCACCTTCAGTTGCTCTTTTGAACTTGAAGTGGTTTCCAAGTGCATTTTCAAATTGATTAAATGAAGATTCTATATCACTTAAAATATGCTCGGCTCGAATACGACTCTCAGCGCTAGTTACAATTCGAATATTTGTTTCAAGAATTGGTGATGATATTTTATTTGTAATTTGCTCAACGGCTATTTCATCAATTACATCATGATCCTTTTTCTTATCGCCGGCGCCATCCTTATCTTTACTGTTTTGCGCAGATTTTGTGAGTTCATCAAATATACCTTTCCCTATTTCACCTGCTACCTTACTAAATCTACCCGCAAATGTATGTCTAATATCAATAGCTTCCTTAACCTTTGTCCCCTTTCGAATATCATCGAGTGCTTGTTTATACTCTTTTGTATAATAGTCACCGATTGGATTGAAAATAATTTGAATTGCAGCACCTTCCCCATCCTTTTTTAATTGCGTAAGTGTATTAAGTGTGACGTTCAATGGATCAAAATCAAATTGTTCATAAGTTTTGATTGGATAAATATCATTTTTTGCTAAAGTTCCAACTGATCCTACTGACACACCATCACCATTGAAAACATTGTAGTCATCTTTCTTTTCAAAAATCTTAGCGTCTGGATATATTCCTAAGAACTGCTTCTCAAATAGATTCCGATTATTATCTGGCACAGAAACATAGAAAATAAATTCATCACTTCCCTCAGAAACTGCCAACTCTATTGCGAATTGATTTTCTCCATGAGCACCACCGTGAGTATTTGAAACCGAAAGCATACCGGAATAAAACTGTTCCATTGAAGAAATAATTTCTTTAAGTGATCGTGGTGGTTTGCCATCGTCGGTTTTTTCAGGCAATACAACTTCAAAAAGTGTTTTATGTAGTGCGCGAGCTTCTGGGGCATTTTCCTTTAACCCTGGAGTTGGTAATCCACGTTTTACATACTGAACAAGAAAACGATGGAAATCATCGTCCAGATGAGGGTTATTCATAGCCTTAACTGTCGCTATTGTATTCAAAATTCCTTCGCTATAACTCTTTGAGATTAGCTTTTCTATTTGACGATCGTGTGTTTCTGGAGAAAGCTCTAAAACAATTTCACCCGTTTGGGCGTCCGGCATACGAAAATGTTCATGCAAGACGCGGTCGGCATTTTGTTTTGAATAATGTTCAATCTCTTCTGAAATAACTTTCTCACGCACTTCAGAGTTTTCATATGAAGAAATTACTTCATGATCTGGAATTACCTCATTTGATTTTGAGGCTTCATATTTTTTATACTCTATAACTTCATTTTCCTTACGCGCAATAACTTTACGCAAAAAATCTAGCTCCTCTTCGGCATTGCGAAATTTTCTCCCACTATATACTTGAGACAGATCTTCCATTTACAAGATATTATATATCAATATTCACTAATCGCACTAGTTTTGCGATTCAAACTGGTTTCACCAGTCCTATAGCGAAAATTTTATTTAAAATTTATCTAAAATTAACCTTGTGTCAAAATCTCTGCACCATCTTTTGTAATCACAACTGTATGTTCAAAGTGTACACTTCTCTTTCCATCGACTGTACGAATAGTATATCCATCATCATCTAAATAAATATCTGCGCTTTTTTCATTGATAATGGGTTCAATCGCAATTACCAAACCTTCTTCCAAAACAACACCTTGATTTGGTTTTGAAAAATTTGGCACAAATGGATCTTCATGCACCTGATATCCAACTCCATGACCTCCAATACCATCTGCAATATGAAATCCATATGTTTTTGTATAAAATTCTAGTTCTTTTTGTATTGCATGCCCAATATCACCCGTCTTCTTGCCTGCTTGTGCCGCGAATATCCCCGCCTCCAAACACTTGGCACCTGCTTCAAGTAATTTCTGTCCTCGCTCGTCGACTTTCCCAACTCCAACTGTAATCGCAGAGTCTGTAATTAAACCTTCATAGACAAAACCCATATCAAGAGTGACAATATCGCCTTCTTCAATTTCATATGGTTTTTCATGAGGAATACCGTGGACTACAGTATCGTTTACAGACAAACAAAGTGCCGCAGGATATGAGCGGCTCGCCCCTCTTGGTTTATACCCTTTGAAAGCAGGTTTACCGCCTTCTTCTTCACATAGCTTGTTTGCTGCTTCTTCAAGGGTAGCAGAAGAGACGCCTGGTTTTACCAGCTTCTCTAAACCTTTGAGAATTTTGGCTAATTTCTTGCCTCCAATTCGCAATTTGGCTATATCTTCATTTGACTTTAGACTTATCATGAGTTTTTATATTTCTCCTTCCTAGAGGCTATTTTTGCCCTTTTATGGCCATTTTTAGCTATATTTCTGGCCAATGGACCTCCTCTGTAATATACGAGCACAATATAGCCTCTAAGTAACAATTTAAAGAATACACCAATTTCACTAACCTACAATAGCCCTTTGAATATCTTCTGCCACCTTATCGATAGACTGCATGCCATTTATGTGAATAAAACGATAACCATTTGCTTGTTCAAAATACTTAACAGCACTAAGCACATCTGTTTCAAACCAATCTAACCTTCTGTTTACCTCTTCTTCGGACTGGTCATCTGACCTATTTTCTTGCTTCGCTCTTTCTATTATTCTTTTTTTAGACCATTCCCTTGATACATCTAGATAAATTACATAAGGCATCTCTCTTTCATAGAAAGTCATGGCAGTATTTAAAACAAGAGCCTCTTCATGAGAACGAGGTGTTCCGTCGATAATAATATGTTCAGTTCCCACCAATTGTTCAACCATAAGATGTGCCCAGTTCCATACGGCCAAAAAGTCAGGCTGTCTGCCACCAGTATCTGAAACTCTTTTTGCTAGCTTGTTCGAATATCCATTTCCCTGAACAAAATCTCTAAATCTCGCACCTGTTTCAAGGTGGAAAACTTTTCCTGTATGATCGTTGGCAATTAAAAGGCGCTCAATTATTTTTGCTTGTGTCCCCTTTCCACAACCAGATCTACCCATCAAGATAAATGTTTTTGGTTTTGAATTTACATGTGAACTCATTTGCAAATTATAATAACATAAAAACATCGTCACAATATTTGTGCGATGTTTTTATTTTTACTTTTATGTTTACCTAAACTTTTCTTAAAAATTTCTTAAATAGAAATTTAGAATGATGCAGGTGGAGTTGTCGGAGTTGTTGGGTTCTGTGGTTCTGCAGAAGCCATATTTCCATGAATAAGCGGATCTGGCACAGAAACTGGTTCTGCTGAAGCGGGTGCAGCAGAAGGTGCCGCCGATGCATCACCTGAAGTATTAGAACCTTTTGGATTTGGTCCGTATGCATTTGTTCCAGGATTACTATCTGTAACAGCAAATACCAATGCAACTATCCAACCTATAAGTGGAATAAGACTGATCAAAATCCACCATCCACTTTTACCAATATCGTGCAGTCTTCGAATTGCAATTGCAATACTTGGCACCAATATAGCCAAACTAAATAGTGTCTGAAGAATATCTAGTTTTTTTCCAAAGATAATACCGTCAATCATACTTAATACTACTGAGATAATAAGTGAGGCCAACACGAACCACCAATATTCAGAACGAGACGCTCTTCCATCGAAAGTTGCGTACTTGTTTGTTAAAACATTTTTAAAATTATCAATTAAAATCATATTGTTAATTAGAAATTATTAATCCCAACCATAACCCAAATATTATATCAGTATTTAAAAGAAAAATGCCACTTATTCGCAAAGTGGCATTTTCGAAGATTAAATAGTGAGTTTAACTCAGGCTCTCTTAATACTCTCTCATAGCAAGCTGAGCATCGAACTTCTTAACCATTTCTAGTACTACTGACACTACGATCAATAGTGAAGTTCCACCAAGAGTAATACTTTGAATACCAGTGTATCCAGCAATTACTACAGGGAGTACAGCGATTAGACCCAAGAATAGTGCACCAACAAGAGTGATTCTAGTTACAACCTTTCCTAAGAAAGTAGTTGTAGACTCTCCAGGACGTACTCCAGGAATAAATGCTCCACTCTTCTGTAGGTTCTCAGATATAGCATGTGGATCGAAAGTCACAGCTGTATAGAAGAATGTGAATACGAATACAAGGAAGAAATACATACTTCCATAGAACCACTGATTTTGAAGAAGACCATTTATAAATGTAGCTGCAGGTGCAACCCAAGACCAATTTGAATATGAAAGGATGTTTACAATCATCTGAGGGAATACAAGGATAGACAATGCAAAGATAATTGGCATAACACCTGACTGATTTAGCTTAAGAGGAAGGTATGTAGAAGCTCCTCCATACATCTTTCCACCTCTTACTTGCTTTGCATAAGTTACAGGAATAGGTCGCTCTGCTTCTGTAACAAAAACTACAAGATAGATAATTACAACAGCAAGGACGGCAAACACAGCGTAAGTAACAAGCATTGAAGGATCGTAGTTAACACTTAGTGCGATCATTTGCTGAGGAAGCTGAGCAACGATACCAGCAAAGATAATCATAGAGACACCATTTCCAATACCAAACTCAGTCATAAGCTCACCTAGCCACATAAGAAGCATAGATCCAGCTACGATTACAAACACACTTACTAGTAGACCAAACTGATCAAGCGTAGGCATGATCCCCTCTTTCTGTAAAATAACGATAAAACTAAATGCCTGAACAAAAGCTAGAGGCACAGTTAGAAGACGAGAGTACATAGCAATCTTCTTTCGTCCGTACTGACCTTCCTCTGTAGCCATAGATTTAAGCTTTGGAGATAGCACAGTTAACAACTGCATGATAATTGATGCAGTGATAAATGGACCAACACCCAACATAACCAATGAAAGCACAGAAAGTCCACCTCCTGTAAATATATTTAGAAGCCCTACAAATTGATTTGTATCAATATATTGAGCAAGTGCATCCTGGTTAATATTAGGAATTGGAACTGCTGATAAAAATCGGAAAATCGCAAGTATACCAAGCGCTAGCAATATTCTATTGCGAAGCGATCGGTCTCCAACGATTGCTTTAAATTTAGTGAAAAATGTATTCATTTGCCTATTATACTACTTATTTAACAATCACTCTGCTCAATGCACTTTCTTTTACAGCGCCACCGGCAGCGAGGATTTTTGCTTTTGCTGCTTCAGAAACTGTACAATCTACAAAATTTAGTTTAATAGCAATATCTCCAGTGGCTAGAATCTTAACCATAGGGTTTCGTCCCTTGTAAGTACTTAGTACACCCTTTTCAATTAGAGTTGTAGGAGTCACTTTATCTCCTGATGCAAATACTGAAAGCTGTGCCAAGTTTACTGCAACAGGCTTAATAGTTAGAGACTTAAATGAGCTCTTTCCTCTACCTCTTAGTTTAGGAATTCGCTTAATCATATCTCGGATTTCTGGTCGCTTTTTGTTACCAGCTCGAGCACTCTGACCTTTTGTTCCTCGGCCTGAAGTCTTACCACGCTTTCCACCGCGACCAACTTGCTTTGATCGTGTTCTTTTTGTTTTTGATTGTAGGTCGTGGAATTGCATGATAGTTAAGTTATTTAATAAATATTGATTAAACTGTTGTTCTCTTAGCTCTAGGCTTCTTTACCATAGATAGAGCCTTAACTGCTACACGAGCATTGTTAAGTTTATTTTTAGATCCAGATCGTAGCTTTGCGATAACATCTTTTACACCTGCAAGATCGATAACATCTCGAACAGAGCTACCCGCAGCAATACCTTTTCCTGGAGCTGGTCGGATCTCAACTATAGCAGCTGAGAATTTAGCTTTTACATCGTGAGCAATACTTCCAGTCTTTGTAAGATTAAGATTGATCATATTTCTCTTAGCATTTCTAAATGCTTTTTCAACAGCTAGAGCAGTATCACCACCCTTACCTGTTCCTACTCCGATTCGTCCACGCTTATCACCTGCAACAAGTGATACCGCAAAACTAAATCTTCGTCCTCCTGAAGCAACTCGAGTTACTCTTCGAATATCGATAATCTTTTGGTCAAATTCTGGTTTTGATCGCATCTCACGTCGTGGACCTCCTCCTCTTGGACCTCCTCGTCCACTTCCGCCTCTTGATCCACCTCGGTCACCACCCTGGCCACCTCGGCCTCTAAATCCACCATCTCGTCTTCCGTCAAATGGAGCTTGAGCAGGAGCAGATGCTGGTGCAACAGGAGCTTTTGGTTCAGCTGAAACTGCAGGCGCAGGAGCTGCTTCTATTTCAACAGATTCAACAACAGGAGTAGCAACAACATCGCTTTCGATTGTCACCTCTGATTCATTATTCAAATTTGTTTCTTCAGTAGTCATAATATGTATATAAATGGATTAAAATTCAAGCCCGCCTTCTCGTGCAGCATCTGCAATAGCTCTAACTCGACCTGTGAAGATAAAGCCACCTCGGTCAAATACAACTTTAGTGATTCCTTTAGCTTTTGCAAGTTTTGCAATCTCTGTACCAACCAATCTTGCAGCTTCAGTTTTATTTCCTTTCTTTGCTTTTACAGAAGAAGCAGATGCAAGAGTTATACCCTTTGAATCATCTATAAGCTGAGCATACATAGCTACATTTGACTTATAAATTGAAAGTCGAGGTCTAACTTCAGATCCAATAACCTTAGATCGGATTCTAAGCTGTCGTCGTCGTCTTGGTGATAGATTAATTGTTCTTGTCATAATATTTTCTTATTTATCTTAGGCTTAAGCTGCTTTTTTACCTTGCTTTCGCTTAATTACTTCACCATCGTATCTAAAACCTTTACCTTTATATGGTTCCGGCTTTTTAAGAGCACGAGTAGTTGCAGTAAACTGACCTACAAGCTCTTTATCAAAACCAGATACAAGGATAACACCTCCCTTTTCAACAGAGACAGTGATACCTGCTGGAATTTCTTTTACAACTGGGTGAGAAAAACCTAATGCCATATTTAGTTTATCACCTTGAACATCTGCCTTATAACCGATACCTTCAAGGATCAATTTCTTTGTATATCCTTCACTAACACCCTTAAGCATGTTTTCAATATGAGAAGCGTAAGTTCCCCATAGTGCTGAAGTAGCGTTATCCTTTTTCTGAGGAATTAGAGTGATAGAATTTCCGTCGATATTAATAGCTACTACCTGTCGGAAAGTTCTTGTTAATTCCCCTTTAGGTCCTTTAACAGTGAAAATACCGTCTGCTACAGTTGCAGTTGTATTTGCTGGGATTGTGAGAATTTGTTTTCCGACTCGTGACATAGTAGTTAATTAATTTTTTAATAATGGATTACCAAATTTTAAATAAAGCCTCTCCTCCAACTTTATTTTTTCGTGCATCTCGGTCGACCATAATTCCAGATGGAGTTGATAGTACAAGGGCACCGAAGCCGTTTCGAACAGAGTTAGCTTCATCTGCCTTCACATACATACGTCGTGAAAGTTTTGAAATTTGCTTAACACCTTCAATCTTTGGCTTACCAGCTTCGTAGATAAGCTCTACTTCCAAAGACTTTATTACTTTATTACCCTTCTTTGTAATAGAACCAACAAATCCTGCTGTCTTAAGAGTATTTAAGATAGCCTCTCTCATCTTAGAATAAGGGAAAACTACTGTAGGCTTACCAGCGTTATTGGCGTTCTTAAGTCCTATTATAAGTTGTGCAATTGTATCTGTTACCATGATGATTTTCGAATACCTGGAAGGCGTCCTTCGTTAGCTAATTCTCTAAAGCAAATTCGGCACATATCGAAATCTCGCATATATCCATGCTTTCGCCCGCATCTGAAGCAGCGTCGTACAACACGGCTCTTGAACTTAGGCTTCTTTAGTGATCTTACGAATGTCGATGTTTTTGCCATATAATTGCTTTGATAAAAAATAGCTCGGATTGAGCTTTGAGCATGCTATCAATTTTGATGCTCAAAGTCAATGAATTTTCGTTCTATTCCTTGCCTTTTTTAAATGGGAATCCTAGATAAGTTAATAATGCCTTTGTTTCCTCCTTCGACTTAGAAGTTGTAACAATTGTTACAGCAAATCCGAATACATCTTTGATGTCCTCATCTGCTGTTTCAGGGAATACAGTGTGTTCCTTGATACCTAGAGTATAGTTACCCATATCATCTACAGATGTAACTTCAATACCTCTAAAGTCTCTTGTTCGTGGAAGAGCAATGTTTACAAGCTTCTCAAGGAAACTCCACATTCGCTCTCCTCGCAAAGTTACCTGCCATCCCACAGGATCACCCATTCTCACTTTAAAAGATGCAATAGATTTCTTAGAAGCTTTTTTAGTTGCCTTCTGCCCTGCAATCTTTGTTAGTCTATCACCGATAAGTTCTCGCTTCTTAGGATCTTTAATAGAACCTGTAGTAGAAGAAATAACTACCTTTGTGATTTTAGGTGCCTGAAATGTATTGATGTAACCATGATCCTTTTTCAAAGAATCGAATGCTACTGCTGATTTTTCTTTAATAGATGTATGCTTCATAATAGTTTACTTAATTCTTCGCTTAATTTTTTGCGACATTTGATGAATGAATAGGATGAGGAAACTCGACTACTTGTCCCTTAGCACCTTGTCTTGTTGCCTTCTTATGTCGCTTCTTCATATTGATATTTTCAACCAATACTTTATTTAATTTAGGAAATGATCGAACAACTTTACCAGTCTTTCCGGCGTCTTTCCCTACTAGAACTTTTACATTGTCTCCTTTTTTGATATGCATGGCAGTTTTGTTAATAATTATTGAAAATAGATTAGCGACTATACGATTTCAGGCGCAAGTGATGCAATCTTCTGATAACCTTTCTCAGCAAGTTCACGTGGAATTGGACCGAAAATACGACCAGCAATCGGTTCTTTCTTAGTCTTATCAATGATAACAACAGCGTTTTCATCGAATCTGATATAAGAACCATCCTTTCGTCGAAAAGCTTTCTTCTGTCTAACAACAACTCCTCGAAGAACATCCTTCTTCTTTACAGACTTTCGAGGTTCAGCTTTTTGAACTGATACTACAACGATATCGCCAATTTCAGCGTATCGCTTTGCAGCAGATCCTAGTACTTTGAAAACGCGCACAATTTTTGCGCCTGAGTTATCTGCAACTGAAATTATTGATCGTTCGTGTAACATGGTATTGGTATTATTTTACTAGTGTAAATCTCTTGTCTTTTGACATTGGTCGACACTCAATGATATTTACGACTTCTCCTATCTTCTTTGTATTACCAGCATCGTGAGCTTTGTATCGCTTTGTTCTAGTAACATACTTCTGATATTTTGGAAGCTTAACGTATCGCTCTACAAGAACAACGATAGTATCTGTCATCTTGTCAGACACAACGGTACCTTTGAGGATTCGTTTTGCGCTTTTTATTTCTTGTGTTGCTGTTGTTTTCATAAAAATGGTTTTAATAAATTATTATACGTTTGTCGCTTCAGGAGCTCTAAGTGCCGCTTCGACCGCGTCTCCTGCTTTCTCTGCTGCAATTACCTTAGACTCATTTGTCTGAGAAGAAATTTCAGTCATGATTCTTGCAATATCTTTCTTTAAGTTTCGAGCTTCCTTTACGTTTTTAACTCGAGAACCTGCACTACCAAATCTGAAAGTCAAAAGAGACTCCTTCTTTTCAGTAATTAGTTTCATCAAATCTTTAATTGGTTTGTTTTTGATTTCTTTCATGGTAGTGATTTAAATTATGCAGCTTCAAGCTCGGCTCGACTGATAATTTTGCCCTTTACAGGAAGTTTTCGACCCGCCTTTCGTAGAGCTTCTCTTGCAATTACTTCTGTAACGCCATCTACTTCAAATAGGATTCGGCCAGGAAGAACCTCGAAGCAAAAACCTTTTGGATCACCTTTACCTTTACCCATGGGAGTTTCTGCACCTTTCGCTGTATATGGTCGATCCGGGAAGATTCGAATCCATGTTCTACCAGTTTTACCAAGAGTCTTTGAAATAACTTTTCGAGCAGACTCAATTTGATTTGAAGTCATACGTGAAGAAGTCACAGCTTTAATACCAAATGATCCAAAAGCTAAAGTAGTACCTCGTGTTTCAATACCGAGATTCTTCATATTCTTTCGTCCAACTTGCCATTTTCGATGTTTGATTTTCTTTGGGAATAACATGGTAGTAATTTTAGATAATTAATTTAGATAATGGATTACTTATTGAAAATCTCACCCTTGTAAATCCATACCTTGATACCGATATTTCCATATGGAAGTACTGCTTCATATCTTTTGAAGTCAATATCAGATCGGAATGTCTGTAGAGGAATTCGACCCTTCTTCAACTCTTCAGTTCTTGCCATCTCGGCACCACCAAGACGTCCTCCAAGGTAAATACGCACACCAAGAACTTCTCGGTTAGCCATAACCTTTTCTACCATCTGCTTCATAACTCGTCGGAATGGCATACGCTTTTCAAGACCTTCAGCAATCATCTGTGCAACAATAGAAGCACTAGATTCAGGAGATTTGATTTCTTCAATTTCTACTTTGAGATCAACCTTCGTTTCAGCGTCAAGTTTCTTAATAAAGGCTAGAATTTCATTTTTCAATTTTACTGCCCCTTCACCATTTCGTCCGATAACTACACCAGGACGAGAAGTTTTGATAATGACACGAAGAATGCTCTCACTTCTCTCAATTTCTATGTCGCCAATATACTGGCCACGCATCTTTTTTTCCATCCACTCACGAAGCAATACGTCACACTTTAGATTCTTTCGGAATCGTGCATGTGTTGAAAACCATCGAGATTTCCATCCTCGAATGATTCCAATTCTATGTGCATATGGGTGAACGACGTGTGTCATGATAATTATTTATATAATTTATTAATTTTTCTCTTTTTTAACTTTTTCTGCCTTTGGAGCCTTTTCAGCCTTAGCAATTTTCTTTGGTGCTTTAGCTTTTGAAGCTTTTTCTGACTTAACTACTTCAACTGACTCAGCTTTAACTGAGATATTTGACTTACCCTTTGTAGGCTTTTCACCAAGAGTAATATATACGTGACTAGATCTCTTCCAGATTGGTGCAGATGACCCTCGTGCTCGTGGCATGAATCTCTTAAGGATAATACCTTTATCAACTCGAATTTCATTTACAAAAAGTTCTTCTGGATTATCAATACCAGCATTCTTTGCGTTTGCAACTGCACTCAAAAGAAGTTTTTCAATTGGATCAGTAGCTCGCTTTGTTGTAAATCGAAGAGCAGTCAAAGCCGCGCTTACTTTTTTACCTCGGATAAGACCTGCAACAAGTGCAACTTTTCGTGGTGATTGTCTGTAGTTAGTTAGTGTAGCTTTCATAGTCTTATCCTTATATTATTATTTTTTAGCTGGAGTGGCTACAGCAGCCTTAGCGGATTTAGAAGCGTCAATTTCAGCCTGCTTTTTAGCCTGATCAAGCTCTTTCTGCATCTTTCCTCCGTGTCGTACGAATTTTCGAGTTGGTGAAAATTCACCTAATCTGTGACCTACCATCTCCTCTGTAACAAGCACTTCTATGTGAGACTTTCCGTTATAAACTCCAAAGATAAAACCAACCATCTCAGGTGAGATGTGGCAAGCTCTGTACCATGTCTTAATAACACCAGTTTCAGTTGGCTTTTTTCCTTCAATCTTTTTTAGCAATCTTTCGATTACATATGGTCCTTTTTTTAGCGAACGTGACATTGATGTATGGATTTTATGCGAAAAATAATAGCTCACAAGAGCTAGTGCAGGCTATAGTAACAAAATCCAAAGCAATGTCAATATTATTAGCCCAATTTATGTAGTCTTTTATTTCAATATTTTGAATTTAGGCAAAACAGCACTTTTTTTGGGTATATTTTAATGAAATTTTCCTCAATATTTGATCAAAATTTCATCAAAAAATGGTTAAAATTTTAATCAAAAATATATCAAATTTAAACTACAAAATGACTGAACTTGATGTCATATACATATAAGCAAGGGAGATAATACTAAGGGTTATTACCAATAATAAGCCTATAAATATAGATTTTTTGTGATATTGCCTATATTCAACAAAACCGAAGCTTATAACTGCAATATTTAAAATAATCATGAATATTACATAAAGAAATACACTTGTTGATCTAGGGCTAGTGGCAAGTTCATAGAAAAAGGCCTTAATACCACTAATTTCTGGAACTCTCTCATTTTTTGCAGAATCAGATTCGACTTGATTACTGGCAAGGCTCTCACCTTCGATAATTGAAGTGTCTTCGCTACTCTCAACCCCTGTATTAGATACAAAGCTAGCCGTGCCTTGAAAAGTGGCATTTTCGGTGATAATCGGCTCACTAATAGGCTTTAGGTCAGCATCTTCATCAACTGCACCTAAAACCTCTGTTTCTTGGCCATTTTCAGGGCTTAAAAGCGCTTCTGCAAGCACAATCTCATCTTCAACCACAGATTCATCATTGTTTTGATTATTTGCCTCAAATTCAGTTTCAAGGGCTATTAGACCAGGGTCAGTTTCATTGACTGCCACACTGATCGGCTTTGGTTGGCCAAACATTTGGACAACTACAATACTTTCTCGACCATTTATAACCGTTCTCGCTGTAGCTATTCCAATTTCTGTATAATTTCTATTTAAAATATTTGCTCTATGTCCTGGTGAGTTCATCCAAGCAGTATGGACATCTACTGAATCAGAAAAGTTTATCGCAAGATTTTCACCAGCATATTCATAATTATATCCAGCCTCCTTAATCCAATCCCAAGGTTTTTTTCCTCCTGGACTTGTATGTGCAAAATATGACTTAGCTATCATGTCATTTGCCTTATTTCTAGCAGCAGCTTCAAGTACTAGATTATATTTCAATGTTCCCAACTGATTCCCTTCCCTGTCATTGTTTGTAAGTGACGCAACAATTGCAGGATAAACTTCTGTTAAAAGATATGATTTTTCAAGTGCAAAGTTCTTTATTATAGAGGTAAAACTGAGCAATCCTATGAATAATGCTACCGCGAATAGTGCACCGGTTTCATTTAGAATATATGGACGAAAGTTATTGTGCTTAGATGCTATAAAAATTTTATGAAATTTTCTATGTAGCCTTTCTGAATTATCTGCATGAACTTTATTCCTAGTATGCTGCGCGTGGTCAATGTGATTTGCTGTTCTTCTCATAAATATTTTATAAATAATTCACAATAATTAGAGCATGAAATAGAAAAGCAAACAAACACTTAAATCTAATAGCTAAAATTACTAAATTAATGCAAAGAAATTTAGTATTAATAAATTTTAAAGATAAAATTTAAATAAAAAAAACCGCATTGGCTCGAGGTCCCGGAATGTACGGGCATACTGGCGAGCAAATGCGGTATTTTGATTATTTTTTTGTTTTTGAATTTGTACACACAAGATAATCAACTTGTTGGTACCGGTTGTTCTTCGATTTTTTCTTCAGTGCTAGTGCTAACAGCACCAGGCTCAGCTTGTGCATCTGGACGTCGATGCATGCTTAACAAATGTTGTAACTCACTAAATCCCACACAAGCAATCTGAGGGCTAGTACTGCCCTGCGACTGAGTATGTGGAACAGTAGGTTCTACGGCAGTTGATTCAACATGAGGTTTTGAATCAACGGGTGCGGCAGCGCTGTAATATGGCGCTGAGTATCTTGACTCTGAATGTCGATAGTAAATAGCACCAACTAATACGATCGCAACGAACCCGATACCCAGAAAAAATAACCAATAGTTAGTATCTTGGGCACCATTGGAATAACTCTCAAGATCATATAGACGAGCGTTATCACGCCGACTAAACATGCCGTCAGGCATAGTCTGTGTACTCTCCACCTTTTTAATAAGGACGGGTGACTCCAACTGATTAATACCAGGATTTGACGCTGGTACCTGACTGGCTTGAGACAGGGCTTTAACAGGCTCAACCTTTGGCGTAGGTGCCGGTTTAGGATTAGTCACACTTACCACCTTTGGCATTGATATAGCTGGTTCAGGTGCTTTTTTTGGCAAAACAACAGACTTAACTTCAGCGATTGCCGGAGCGGCGTCAAACGGGACCGGGGCAATAACCGGCGGAAGAGACTTCAAAAGCTTTTCATCCAAAACACTTTTTGCTTTTGGTGTCACAATCTCCACCGGAGGAGGCTGGGTAATACCCATTTCTCCAAGTGGACCTGACCTCGTCACAGCTTTGGTGACTGCATCAACCGAAGCGGCTTCGCTATCACCTTCACCGAAACCTGATTCTTCGTCTGTGTAAGGTATACCTTCGAGCAGACTACTGTCGATACTTGAGGGTATCGACTCATTTGGCCTCGACTTAAGCTCAGAAAGAGCATAATTAGCCCTATCAAAGCTTGAAGGGTCTGTTTCCCCGTAATTGTCCCCATACTTTTACCCAACTACTTTCGGACCACCCGTTGCTACCGGTGGTACAATATATGTATTTTGTGGATCACTGACCTCGTGCCACCCCTTGACAGCAGCGACTGAGTCAGCTGCAGGAACAGGTTTTGTGAGATCTTTGTCATTACCATTGCCTTCCTTACCCCAATTTCTCGGGTTGAGTTTGGCAAAAAACTTGTGCAAAGGTTTCTCCTTCTTGGCGACGAGGTTGGCTTTACGAGTCTCTGTAGCCTTGGCGACAGAGACAACTTTTCCACTTTTTTGGCCCATTTGGCCCCGATTTTCGTTCCGCACGCTATTGCATGCGGAGAATGTGGCCATAATAAAGGCCAGCAGCGCAAGCACTGCAAACCTTAACAGGTTGTTTGTTTTCATTTTGGCGGTTCGGTTTTCAAAGACCG
>JAULBV010202376.1:6093-17646 GCA_032358295.1 Pterothamnion heteromorphum | reverse complement strand
GCAGGCTCCTGGCTTGCGCAATGGCAAGCAGTCTGTGATTGGCGCCGATTTCTACGAACAGGTCGACCGAGTTCTCCGGCCAGGCGAAGCACTTGTGCACGACGGTCGTAAGCTCGGCGGCCGTTCTCGTCCAGCACGGACGGCGTGCGCGTGCCTCGGATGTGTACCTCGGTCTTGGACGAAGTGAGACGTACCTCGAAACTCCTCTTCCTCTACTCCGCCATGTTGCGCAAGACCACATCGTCCAGGTCGGCGTACAGCACGCGGTCGGCCACCGACTGGTGGGTCATGGACATCAGCGCGGGCGTGGTAGCAGGGACGGTGCGTACAGTGTGACGGACAACGGCGCGTTGCATGCGCGCTGTCGTTTGTTTTCACGTCCATGGCCGCCTGCGGCCGCAGAGCCACAACGGCCCAGGTACTTGCGTTATATACGTGAGGTGAACGCGTATGTTGAGAACGCACTAAATGAATTGACATAGGTATGCCACCTAGGTGGTCTGAGCTCAGAGTTATGTGGGTGGGAAGGCTGATGTAGGTGAGCAGTGTGGTCACATTGCCAATGCGGGCAGGCCCGCGCGTGTCGTCAGTGCACGGTCACGACGTGCATGCGAATATATCGGAACAGTCCCGTTGTCTCACCGGTGCGGCGCAGGGACGTGCGCAGGGCGTAAGCGTGGCGTTCCTAGCTTTAATAGCAAACATGAAGCGGGCCCGCGTCATCTTTCTGAGTATAAACGGTATGGTCGTGTCGCCCGTGCCTATCGCCGACAAATATTGGTCCGGATATCCGGAGCTCTCCGCACGTGAACAAATATTAGTCCGGATATCCGGTGCTCTCCGCACGTTAACCTAGCCTTTCGGGCACAGTCTGCTCTGGGACTGTGCTGTATGCAGCACAGACGCTGTGTGCTCACAAAGAGAACGCATGGCCGTCAAACACGCGTGCGCGAAGCAGCCGGCCGGCAGTGTACTGTGCAGTGCACTCAGCGGGATACCCCCGGCATGAGAGCATGTGTACTGCCGTGCACTGCATGGTAAAAATGAAAATTCATTGTTTCCCTAAATTTTACCTTTAATTTTGATTAAAATTTACGTGCCAAAAATAGTGAACCATTATATTTTAGTGGATCCCTTAAATTTTACCATGCAGTGTGCATCCCGTACGGGGTCAGCCGCACGACAACAACGCACACTTGCCGTAGAGGCTGTGGACCATTGGTGTCGGGATACTGATGGTTCACTACCGGTGCCTATAGCCGAGCATGAATACGCACCGCTTCATGTATTCAGAACAGTACTTCCCCTTTTGTAAAGCAAACGGAGCAATGATCTCTTCATTTTACTATATACTGCTAGCCAATGTGCTTTTCAATCTCGTCAATGTGCATTGCTGTATTCAGTTTTCTACTGACACGTACAGAAAACCTCGGCCGCCGTAGTGCAGGCCACCTTCCACAACCGAAACGAAGTGCCCAGCAGTTACTTGTCGTACAAATTCGCCCAACTGCATTCTCATGCGATGCGTCCAACTACTGTAATACGTCTTACAATAATTGGACGGATCGCATGCGGGTACCCGCATCGCAACACCCGCTCGTCAACGCCCATGACCGTATGTGTCCTTCTCCGAGAAATGGCGGCCGCCGAAAACCACGCACGCGCGACATCTCATGAAGATGTGGAACTCCCGTGTCGTGCCACCCAACTCCCGTGTCGTGCCACCCAACTCCCGTGTTGTGCCACCCAACTCCCGTGTCGTGCCACCCATGCCCCCATGTCACGCCGATCTAGCGACGCCCGTGTGCCGGCACCCACCCCAGCCATCTCTCACCGAGCTGCATCGCCTTTGTGCCGCCGCGTCGCAACAACTGTTCGACAAGGCCCGCCGCCCGCCGCATGAAAACATCCGCTGGTCAACACCCGTGTGCGCGTCCGAGCCTGCACTGCATGGTCATTTCAGTCACCTAATCATGGTCATCCCTGTGTCTTTTCATGGTTGGTAACCGTGATAATTCGTCATTGTCAACCATGGTTCATGCACGGTGCATTATCCACGCTTCATGCTTTTCATTAGTTACGGTACCGTACAGTGCATTTTATCATCGTTGTAGTCAACGATAATCATGGTCTCCACTTCCGAATGCGTTCCGTAACTACTGCAATCATGGTGGGGACTATGGATTACCACCGTTTCAGAGCCGAATTCGGAAACACACACCCTGGTACCATGGATTTGAACCATCGTTCTTATGGTCTTGTACTACGGAATTCAGTGGTTGCGTCCTTATGGAAGCATGGGGTGCCACTGTGTTTATTACAGTGGAGGGCTGTACTTAAATTTCCCACGCACTGTGATATTTGTGGTGCACCAACCATGGTAATGCATGGTACGGGAAGGGGTTAAAGAGACACGTGTACTGCTACGCGGGTAATATCATGGTCCCACACCATGTAATTTCATGGTATCCCTGTACATGTACGTGTACACGTGTTGATCGTGTAACCTCCATGCGTCTACCATGCTTTTATTCATGGTGTTGGACCATAGTAAAACACAGTGCGGGACCACGGATATACATGGTTGAGGACGTAATTTGGATCGATTACACGTGGCGTGCTTGTTATGTTCCATTTCGCACCATGAATAATAATATAGTGCAGTACTGTGGTCCGTCCTGGCATGTCCATTCAATTTCATTGTTCTCACTACGAATTTTCACAAGTTAAAACACATTAAATAGTGGAAACTGCCTGTATCGAGCAGGCCCGCCACCTGTACGATGTCAGTCCACGACGCCGCTCCTCATCCCATGTGAGGAGGGTAACCGTCCTGCCGTGCCCATACTTGGAAGAGACCCCCGGAGCATACGTCCGTACTATGCTCTGCTTTGTTTGTGTCCGCATGGAAGGAACACCCCGAATCGCAAATGTGCGCAAGTCCGATACGGCGCACGCCTTCCGTCAACTTCACAACACTGGACGACCCACCTTCCGTGCTGAATCCTTCACCGCGCGGTGTTTCCTTCTTATTCAACTGCACGCCAATGATCCACATGTTGCCATCCACCGCGCGGACCACTGCGAAGACGGCATAGAACTGGACCATCCCTTCTCCTCCGTGTCCTTGTCGCACAACACCCGTGCCATCGGGTTCTTTGCACAGCACTGATATTCCGCAACCTTTCGACACCACATTGTGCTTGAAAGAGCGCTTCCGTCCTTCAAACGCGTCTGCGTGGATCAAACGTGCCCTTTCGAACAGTTGAAAACCATCCGGCCCATGCACTGCAGACCTGTAATATCTTCGAAGAATGCGCAATCCTTGACCGATAACACCCGTGCGGGTCTGCTCTGCACATGCAAATCTTGAATCCTTCAATTCACCTTTCACGTCCCATTCCACACGCCGCGCGGCAGGATGAGATATATGACCGCACTCTTTCATCAATGACAAAACCGGTTCTTGGAATGAAGCATTCAACGCTTTGCGGAAATCAGCTTTGAACGTTGTCCCTTCATCTGTCAACTCATCTATGACAACGCCTTCCCATCCCAGAAACAGCCTGCGCAGGCCCAACTCGGCGCACGCCTTATCCTGGCTATCACCTTTCTTTGCGCACTGGTACAACGTGTACACCCTTCCGAGCCAGTCTCTGGTGAGCGCGCGCTCCACAGCTGTAAGATGCGATGTGGGATGTGTGTTCTTCTCGAGCCACTCCTTGAATACTCTGTGCATCATTTCCAAAACCATCTCGGAGCAGTTCCGGGCATGTCCGAAATTAGGAACAGTGTGCACCGCCAGTTCAATGGCGCGATGCGCATTTGGTTTGTCCAACACAGCGCCCGACTCGCTATCCTCGCACATGTACTTCTCGCAAGCGAAGAGAAATTCCTCTGCTGAGCGCAAGAGGTCTGCATAGTACTCCATCCTACCCTCATCGGTATACATATAGGCGCGCGCCTGTCCGTCCACTTCTCTGCTTGGCCAGAAATACACCTTCGCCACGAAGGTCTGCAACGTGCCCGCCAATTGGAACACCTCCCTTCCCGTCTCCAAGAACTCAGCGTTGAATACGGGAGTTGCACAAAGCAACACGCACATGAGCGTGGACATGGTCTGGTTCATCAACCCTGCGTACCCTCTTCCTTTCTCCCACTTCAGAATGTGACCGCTTACGGGAAGGCCATTATCCCTGGCTGCGCAGCCAATTCTTACTTCCATCGCCGAGCGGCGTCGATCATCCCCGACGCAATGGAACAGGAGGGAGAGGACGTTCTTGATGAGCCCGTTGATGAGGTGATCTGGTACAGCTGCGCAGCTTAACGATGATTCAAACATCACCGGTGCAGGTGACCGCACATTCGCTTGTCCTTCAACGCTCTTCAACATGTCCGACAATACGACCAACGGCAGCTCCTTGCTTGCCTCCCTCGTGCTCGCCTTCATTCCCAACGCCCTGTACGTGGCACTCGGTAGCGGCGCTTCTCGAATTGCGGCTAGACGGGCGTCTGTTCTCATGAGCCCGAGCCGTCGGGAATGGTTCATCGGCATTCCAAGAATCTTTGACCCCCCAGGCGCGCGCCTTTTTCTTACTACGCAGTGCGTGCAGAATGCATTTCCGACGTGGCCAATGCTGTCTGCACAAAGAGCAGCCGCCGGGTAGTCTCCAAAGAAGGTGACTGGGTCCAGAAAGATTGTCACTTTCCGTCCAAACGGATCGACACCGTCTACTCCTCTTGTTGTCGCGCGACATATGTCATCCATGAGTAAAGCCATTATCGGGTTGTGACCGACTTGACTTGACGACAGAGTCAGTACTCGGGGAGCACCTGCACCACGCCTACTTTCCACTGACAGGCCGAGCGGCATCATATAGCACCCCCCCACCGATCGCGTGTCCCTCTGCGACTTAGCTTGCTTGAACCCATCCATGTAAAGTGCGAAGCGATACATAACATATAGAGATCCGTCCGGTAGCACTCCTTGATTTTTTCGACAGCCGAACTCATATCCACCGCGCGGTGACAGGCGGTCCCCGCCATCTTGCCAGGTGGGCAGGCCGATCACATTCGCAGTAGCTCCACAGATGAATTTGTCTTGGGGTTGTGCACTCTCTCCATTGCGAAACCACAGCAGACGCTCGGCAGACTCTCCACGGGCGTTTCGAACGAGGGATCCTACGAGTACGCAGCGCTCATCACGGTTTTCGCAAGCAGTACCTGGCCTGAGAAGGACGCAAACATCCCCAGGGTGCAACTCAACCACGTGCCCGTTCAGTTCTTTCCCACCCGCGCGGGTATCAGACAAGAACTCGTACAGCGCGTGCTCGTTCTCGGTCCAAGACGAAGCCTCTTCTGGTTCCTGGCCGCCAGTGGATTCATTTGAACCAATCATCCAACAGCCCGCGTATCTTGCCTTGATGCGCGATCCGCCAACCCGAGCTGGATCGCTACCGTTCTCCGTTCCTGCCCACAAGTGCACAACGTCATCGTCTGCGTCTGCCAGGTTCGGAAACGCAGCGCATGGAAACAATAATGTGTCTCCGCAGGACACAACACACGGCACACCGTGATGGAGTGCCCACAGCACTGCCTGCCTCCCGATAAACGGCGCGCGCCTTTGTACCAAGGGTGTGTTCTCGATGCTCAGAAACGATGGGTCGTCACGCGACGGGTGGTGGAATACATCCATGTAGAATGGGTACGTACAAACGTCGAACCTCGCCCATTCAGATGGCATGACAAGGCGGACGCATGCCTGCGCTAACTGCCGCCCGGCGTTTTCCGTGTCAACCATCTTCTGCAATTCAACACCGCGCGGTCTTTCGATGTCTTGCACATAGAAAACGGAGGATTTCGGGTAGGCCCATTTCCCAAGGAACTGAGACATCTGTCGCCGCACAGTCTTGTATGTATGCAACGTGTTACTGGAGCCCGCAGTTCGAACAGCACTTGTCAGGATGGCGAACTGCTCTGCAGAAAAGGGCGCGCGCCCACAAACCGTCAGGAACCCTAACATCTTCTCCCATGTCAGCAGTGCGCGTTTACGACGCTGGAGAACTGAGATGGATGCAGAGACGCTCGGTTCGTAGAAGTTCTCATCTTCTCCATCGTTCGGAACGTGCGAATGTTGTACCGGATCGTGTTCGCAGTCTGCATCTTGTAACTCTAGCTGCGCAGCTAGACCGTCCCGTGCAGAAGAATCCGGCATGTTGCAGTCGTCTTCGATCCACGCATCATCGTCGTGGACTTCTCCATGTCGTACGTCGCGCGAAAGTTGAGAAGGGATGCGCGCATTTGCCATTACGTTCGTGACCGGGACGATGTCTTCGTCGTGACTTACCTGCGCAGGATCGAAGTGATCGAAGTTCTCGCGCTGTTCAACGGACTGACCCGGCATGCCTTGCCGCGCGGCATGGACGTTGCGTTCTCGCGCTCGCCTCAATTCATCTTCTTCGGCAGCAACCTTCTCCATAAGGAGCGTATGTCGAAGTAGCTTGGCCTTCTCTGTTCCTGCGCTCTTCCGTCCGATACCAACGAAGCTTGGCCGCCCTGACGTAGAACGCAGCGAAGGTTGGCGCGCGCCAGTGTGACGACGTGTTTCGCGTCGTGCACCAGTCATGCTGTGCTTAAAGGAGCAAGATGTGGTTGAATACGAGACGCAGGCGTGCAGGGGGGTGGGCAGGGGGGGGTATGGAGGAGTGACGGGCATGGAGGCGCGGACTTAATTTCGCTTTTTGAAACTCTGGGAAACTCTGGGATTAATCATAAACCGCGCGGTTTTCCGTAGAACCGGGCCAGGCTGGCTCCGACATTGTGGAGTAGTGGCATATTATAAGAATTCACGTAACCTTAATATTGTCGCCGGTTATTGAAAACCTTAGTCGCGAAAGCCAATCTGAGCTGCATGTAGAGCAGATAGTATACCAAGCTGCTTGTAGAGCAGATAGTATACCAAGCTGGGCAGCTGAAGACGACAGCAACCCCGGCAATCACCATCATTGAACCTGATATCAGGTGTCATTGCCCAGTTTTTCCGATAGGACTTGTAGTATGGATACAGCCGCGCGGCTTATATCTTTGAAGCAGAGCAGTACGTTACTAAGACGTAACATGTACAACCCAGTTCAGGTTATGAGTGGTAGTGAACAGGTGATGGGTTTCTTATGCAGTCTCTGTCGCCTTATTGCATTGCCGACATACGCCGCGGACCCGGCGAAGGCCCCATTCCGTATAAGTACCGGGGACGAGACGAATAGCCGCGCGGCATATGAGTTGGATAAACAGGTTTTCGTGCTGTACTTCTCAACCTCACGTTTGTTTATGGTACATATATGGTACACTGCGATGAGCCTTGCGGCTGGAGAACAATGTCAGTGCATAGCTTTCCTTGATGATGTGGCTAGTTGGCCACGGTGGGAATGGAATCAGCCGCGCGGCTCGTATGTGGAATACTCAAGTATTACTACATGTTCGTCATGACGGGAGGTTGGTCAGGACTGGGCGACCAGACTCGGGTGAAGAGCACTCTGATGAAAAGAGAGTATAAATCCGCGCGGCGAACAGGCTCTCTTGAAGAGAAGTGTGTTCAAGGGGAATGCAGAACGTCGGACGGCGAACAGACTCTGTTGAAGCGCAGTGTATAATGCCGCGCGGTTAACAGACTTTCATGAAGAGCAGTCACCTGCATTCACACAGGTTTCGTACATTGGAAACGCGAGTCCGCCCCCGCATATAAAGTAATATATAATCTCTTCCACCAGCTGCGAGAAGTACACAGCGTTGCCCAGTACCAGGCGCGCAACTTCTTTATTACAGGGGTAAAACTCTTGCCCTACCTCAGAAACCACACTGAGTCGCTCAATACCAGCCGCGCGGAAAAAGAATACCATGAAACACTTTCCAGAACCAGCGTGAACAGAATAGCTTTCTTTAAAAACCTGCCGGGCGGTTTTATGACTGTAGCAAGTATAAGAGTCACGTAACCGCTTCGAAAGCCACCGTCAATTTCACAGCCTGTGGTGGTACCTGCCGCGCGGCATATTAATGCTGTGAGATGCACTGCTGTGAGATGCACCGGCTGTGAGGAGCACTGCTGATATATACAGCAATGACAGGAGGAGATTGTACGGCCGCGCGGCCAATAGGTTCGGCGAAAATCGTGCAGTGTCAGCCCACGTCTCGCTGTACCGATAAATTACGTACGGCTATTGAACACTTGCGCGTGCTAAACGGAGCGGAACACGTCATTGCTGACGAACACTGGGATGAGGGTTTCCGTTAAGGGATTGCCGCGCGGCATTGCTGGCTGCACTTATTTCTAAGTCATAATAATGAGAGTATTAAGCGATTTCATTTCAGCAAGCACAATGAACAATTGTCGTGTTTAATGAGTTACTAGCAGTAGTCAGTACACAGGCGGGGGTCCATCATCGTCGGGCGGATCGCGTCCGTATCGCTCATCTCGGCCGTGCGGCCTACAATTCTCAGGCGCCATTCCTCTGGCTTCGTCGCGCTCACGTTCCACCTGTTGCTCTGCCATGAGATTCATCCGGTCGACCACTGTACCTCCCCTTCTGCGAGGGATCCGTCCACCTGAAAACAGGCCTCCTATCCCAAGTGGGCCACGCCGAGGCGGTGGAGGCTGGAACCGGGGACGTTCCTGGACGCGCCGCTGCTCCGTGTACCGCATGGGTCCGAGGAAACTCTCGTACTGGTCCAACAGCCGCTGACGCGGCGTCAGAACAGGGTCATCAACACCGCGCGGTGGGTCAGGGGGCCGATGATCAATTGGACGATAGTCACGGTGCGGTTCTTCCGGATCGGGAACGCGTCGGAAACCCCACTCTGACGGTGAAAGCGGCGGGTTCTCCAACTCAAGATCTACCCAACGACGACGTGGAACTTCTTCTCTCGCGCTCTCGCCGTAGCCGCGCGGCTGTTGTGCTCCTGGTCCGTGCCTTGGAGGACTCATGTGCCTGGGCGGGCTGTACCGGCGTGGACGGTCATGCATGGGTACACCGTGCTCATTCCATTGCTGTACGTTATCGCGCTCATTGAACTGTCGGTAGCCCACTTGCCTCGGACGATCTCCATAGCCGCGCGGCTCGTCGCACGGGCGATTGCGCTCATCGTACGGGCAAGTGCGGTCGAATCTCGGAGGGCTTGATGGCCTTGGATACTCTCCGTAGCCGCGCGGCTCGTCGTACGGGCGATTGCACTCATCATTCCGGCGAGTGCGATCGATTCTCGGAGGGCTTTCCTGCCTTGGACGACCGAAATAGCCGCGTGGCTCGCCGCGATGTTCGTCGTACCTGGGACGACTGTTGTCCCGCGCCTCGTCATACGGGCGGTATCGCTCAGCACTTCTTCTTTGAAACGCAACGGGACCGTCGTCCAGCCGCCGACGTTGCGGAGTTCTTTCGACCGCGCGGTCATCCGCCCATGTTGCAGGGTGCGGGCGCCGACGGTTCAGGCGTTGCCTGTATCCGTTCATGTCTCGTGGCACGTCCACTCTGCGGTATGCCATGAGATTCCCGCTGCGCACATACTCCCCGCCACCGGGCTCGTGGTAGTTGACGCAGCCGATGCCCAGTTCGCCAAAGACGAAGTAGGACGGGGGGAGGTTGTGGGTCGGGAAGCGCAAAACATTGTGCTGTGATTCGGGTGTCGCGATGGCGTCTCGCATCCTGGAGGCAATGTAGGAGAACGTTGTCTGGCCGCGCGGCCCATGAGTCGTCTCTGGGTCGATGGGGACGTCACCAAGTCGGGATTCAAGCCATTGAACAGCATGGCTCGAAAGAATGAACAACCTGTGCCCACGGGCCGCCTCGTGCCACCAAGTTGCTGCGTACAGTAATGCATACTCGTACTCCAACAGCCTGTCGAACATAACCCGCGCGGGTCCTTGTGGCGCCGTCATCATGCGATCGTGGTGGTAGAACACAACCGGTGGAACCGGCACAGGCACACCGTACGGCAAGTTCAGTGCTCGTAGCGGCAGCGGAAAGGCTGGATAGGTCGCGCGGAGGGTTTCCCGCTCGTTGATGTCCAAGCGCACGTCGAAGGAGTCATACGGCACGAACAAGTCATGCATGTGACGCCACGCGGCCTCGTCGAGCATATGTCGCGCGACATTGAATCCATTCCACCACCTGGTCAGCAAGCTCCTACCGATGTTGAAGAGCGGGACGTCGTGAATGGAGTCGGGCGCGCGCCCTTGTTGCAGAAAGGCATCCATGCGGTCAACGTAGACCGCTTCTATGTGATCCCTCGCAAACGTGCGCGCGCACAGTATGGTCGTCGGTATGAAGAACCACTGATGCTCGGCAGCGAACTCAGACCAAGCCTCTTGTGCGGTGTACGTCCCTTCATGCGCGCGCATATTTTTAAACCGCTCCATGTCTGGTCGCCGATCCTCGGAGTCCACAACGAAGCGATGGAAGTTGACGTCGTGAACGCGACGGTCGTTCCACGCGTGCCTGCCAGTTAAGGCGCGGAGATCGATCCGAGGAAGAGCGTTGCGTACATGGCGACCTGCATGTCCCTGGCGGTGGGGGGAAGGTTGTCTAAGTCGGTCAAGCCGTGGTGCGTTAACTTCTGGCTGCGCAGCCTCGGGATTCACTGTAACAACTTCGGGTGATGCTTGCAACGGATCGGCTTGGTGAGGAGGGGATGCCAGTGGAAGACTTTCTTGACCTGTGTCTGCAGGTGGCACGTCCGGCTGCGCAGCCGCCAAGGTATCTGGAAGAACCAGTTCTGTTGGCTGGGCCGGTGTGATCGGCATAACAGATGGGATCGGTGGGGCCGGAGCGATCGCTGGAACTGATGCGGCTGAAGGCAAACCAATTGAAGCTGCAGCGGGCAGAGGAGCTTGCATAGGTTGACTTCCAGTTGCCTGCGCAGGCAGTTCTAGGCCTCGCATGTTCCGCGGCATCCGTCCCGTCGGTTGAAACGGCTGTGGTACGGAACGGAGTACCAGCGGTGGACGAGGCTGCGGCTGCTGACTTGGCTCCTGACGCACACTTGGAGTTGCCAGGGCTTCTGCTTGGGGCTGCGGAGGCAGAGGTTGGGGATTTGGCTGCGGCGGCATACATGCATTTGCATTGACCGGTGCTCGGGGTTCAGGCTGCGCAGCCGGTGGTACCGTAGATGGCTGCAGCGGTAGACGTCCCGGAACTTGGACTTCATTCGGCGGAGCGGTCGTTTCTAGAACTTGGGCTTGAGCCGGCGCAGGGGGCATTTGTAGGGTTGGCTCCAGCGGCAGACGAGCGCTTGGATCGGCCCGTGCTTGGGATGCAGGTGGCGCAGAGGGCGGCAGCGAAGTTGGTTGCAGCGGTTGCTGTGCACTTTGCTCGGCTGGTGGTTGGTCTTGAGGCTGCGCAGCCGGCGGTAGAGTTGGTGCGTGCAGCGGCAGACGAGCGCTTAGATCTGTCGGCGCTTGGGATGCAGGTGGCGCAGAGGGCGGCAGCGGAGTTGGTTGCAGCGGTTGCTGTGCACTTTGCTCGGCTGGTGGTTGGTCTTGAGGCTGCGCAGCCGGCGGTAGAGTTG
>JAULBV010202265.1:0-17657 GCA_032358295.1 Pterothamnion heteromorphum | reverse complement strand
GGCTCGTCCCCTCTTCGCAGTACTGCACATCACCCCATGTGAGGCGGATACCCCTCCCTTCTCCCGAAGATATGGTAACACCCTCCTTCGAGAGCTGACGCGCTGTGCCGGGCGGAGTTTTCCATCCTGTTGAACTTGCAGCGAGGATCACAGTGATGTACAAGGCCAACTCGGCGTACGCCAAAATCCAGGTGAAGGACTTGTACGTCGCTGTTCTTGCACGTGAACGTTCTGCCTTCTTCCAACAACTCCTTCACTAACGCCCAGACAGGCCCATCCGCTCTCGACACAATTCCCCCGACGACGAAGTACCGCAACTCCGAGTCCTGCTCTGCAGAGCATGCACTGGAACTCAAAATACCCGTGTGGGACGTAGTACATGTTGAGATGGCAGTGGACACGGCGTCCCCGATGCGTAATGTGTGGTACCCGTACGTTCTGCGCCTTCCATTACATTTGTCCTTTGAAACGTACCGCGCTATATGGTACACGTCGAAGTCAAAAATCCCAGGTCGTTCCTTCCTCAGAATACGCAGCCCGTCATCAATGAATGCCGTACGGCTCGGACCTGACCCATCCGCATTGCGGTGCATTGGTTCCCATTCCTGTGACTTGAATTGTGGTATGCTCACGTACCCGCAGTCCCCCATCATGGAAACCACTGGTTCCCGAAAAGTTTCTGTTAGAGTATCACGGAAGTCTTGCAAGACCTGCGCAGCATGCTTCGACGTATGGTCCAGTTGCAGTCCCTCCTCACCAAGGAATAGGCGACGCAGTCCCAGTTCCGAACACAAGCGATCGGACTTATCTCCGTTCTTCCAACACTGATACAGAACGTACAGACGACCTGTCCAATCTTTGGCGTACGCCCTTTCAACAGCTGTTATGTGAGCATCTGCATGCGTGTTTCTTTCCAACCATTCCTTGAAGTTCTGGTGTGCAAGTTCTAATGCCAATTCAGAACAGTTCCGTGCGTGCCCGAAGTTAGGGATGGTATGGGCGCACAGCTCGATGATCCGATGAGTGTTCGGTTTGTCCAGGATACGGTCCTTGTCTACACCATTGACGATGAGTTCATTCGCCGTGTGCACGACATCTCTTGCGAGCGCATTCAGTTCTCCGTAGTACTCAAGGCGTACGCCATCCGCATCCGTTCCAAACAAATCTTGCATCGGCCCGTCGGTGTTGGGGTTCGGCCACCAATACACAAGTGCCACTAGACGTTGAAGCTTGTCCGGTAGTAAGTGTGCAATGTTACCCGTACGGGAATGTACCTGACAAAATATCGGCGCGGCACATAGCAAAACACAGTAAAGGTCAGTCATGGACATACTGTTCAGCCCGTTGAACTTGCCGCTTTTCTCCCATCTCAGAATGTTCCGTTGCGTGGGTAAGCCGTTCGTGGCGACGGAAGTGAGAATGTTGATTTCAACTGTCCTTCTCTCGTCATCCGACATGAGGCATTGGAAAGAAAGAAGTAAGACATTCTTAGCCACTCCAGTCAGAAGGTGATCCGGGACCGTTGCTGCACTCAACGAAGATTCATACGACGTGGATGCAATCGCATATCCCGATTCGTCTCGTGGGGGTCCAGCCGTACGGCGCAGTTCCTCCGATAGATGAACGCAAAAAAGAGAATCGGATTCATCGGCCGTTTTGCACCTCATCCCCAACGCCTTTCGAAGTGGTTGCGTAGTGCCTCCGTATCGAATCGCATTCATCCGTCTGTCGTTGCGTGCATATCCCAGTCTTCTACAATGAACGTCCGAAGTGTACACAATTTCGGAACCGGTAGGCCTCCTTCTCCTTCGGATTGTGCAATGCGTACAGAAGGCCGTCGCAACATGGCCCTTCACGTCGGAGCACGCGGAAGCTGCGGGATAATCCGCGAAGAACGATACAGCATCAATGAATATCCTCACAGTTCTCCCGTACGGGTCAGTGCCTAGCACTCCGTTCACACTAGCGTTCACAATGTCTGCAACACATAGACGCAAAACATCATTCTCGTTCAACCCATGCGGAGCAAGTGCCAGAACTCGCGGCGCTGTCCCAGACTTGCGATTGCCGTTAGACAAACCTAACGGCATCATGTAGCAGCCTCCCACGGATCTTGTGTCAGACAGAGACTTGAACTGTTTAAATCCGTCCGTGTACACGGCCATTCGATATACGACGAAGCGTTGGCCGTCCGGCAGGAAACCCTTATCTCGACGTACGCCGTGGTCACTTAGATCTGGTTCGTTCCGCATTCCTCTTTCTCCTGCAATCCAGGTCGGGAGGCCCGCTACAGGCAAGGTCAACACCTCTTCCAATCCTCGTGACGCTGAGTTGAACCGTACCCAAACGAGACGTTCAGCGCCTTGCCCGTTGGCGTGTCGTACGACAGATCCGATTAGCAAACACACGCATGCAGCAACCTTGTGAACGTCGTTCGGTCGGATCATGACGATGATGTCTCCTGGGTACGTGTCCACCATGCACCCGGTTCGTAGCTGCGGAATTGTTGACTGACGAATTCGTGAAGATCTGCTTTCATGCTCACTTGGTGCGTGACAGGAAAATGTCGTACGACTTGGTCTTATGAGCATTTCATGGACTTGTTTCTCCATTTCATTCCAGCCGGCCAGGTTCTGCACGCCTCCCATCCCATCTTCACCCGTGACGGTCCATGCCCCGGCAACAATCCCATGCACCGCGATCTTAGTAGTTGAAGTCGTGGAAGCGGGCGGGTGTGAAGGACTTTTCGTTCCAGATCGCACTGATCGAGACCAAGGGGAAGTGCAGAGTTCAGCCGACTTCGACATTTCGGCCACGCGAATGCACGGGAAAGAAACCTCGTCTTCTTCTCGGCATGGGATGATCGCATTCTTGTACGTCGCCCAGAGCCCGATATTTAGCCCGAGCGCGTCTGACCTTCTCCTCACGAGCAGACTCTTCTCGATACTCAGGAAGCTGTACTTGCCCTGTTCGGGATGCTCGTATACATCTGAGTAGAAGTTGTAGCAAGCGACATCGATTTTCGCCCACTCCGAGGGCATTGCAATGCGTACGCAATCTTGAGGATGCTGGAGTCCAGCGTTCACAGTCCGCACTTTGACAGATGCACCGTGTCCCTTGGGCCGCCTTGGTTGATCACGTACGTGCATAATCTCAGACTTTGGAAAGCACACATCCAAGATATGGGGCCATGTTGAACATCGTACGGTCTTATACGTACGTAATCGGATGTGCTCGTTGGCAGAATGAAGAGCTGTAGTCAGAATCCTGTACTGCAACGCAGAGAACTGCATGTTCCCGGCCACACAGAGGTACGAAAGCATCGTATCCCAGGAGACAAAGGCACGCATACGTCTCTGTACGAGGCGGACAATGGTCACCGACGTTGTACCTTCCTCCTCTTGCAGTGCATGTTCTTCCTCAACATTGTCGTTCTGCATAAGTTCGCATGAAGTATCATGCATTCCTTCAAGAACATGATCGTGGAGATCAGCAGAGGTTGCTTCCCGTACGGGTGTTGAGGTAGGGACAGGCACATCACGATAAACCGGGGTTCGTGCGGATGGCGGTGGAATATCGGTGCAGTGATCGCGGCCCGACGCGCCTTGTACCGCATGCGGTCGAAGCCGTTTTCGCACGCGATTATCATGAGCCAGTTCCTCGGACAACCGTTTCCTTCGCGCAGAGTCTCGTAAGACGTCTTCTTCAGTCTTCGGTTTCAGCGCAGCAGCAAGCACGTGCCTGTTGTTCTTGTCCGCGCGTACCGAAGTGTGGAAATCCCGATCGTCAGAACGTCGCACCCGGAACCGCGTTCCTCCATGACTCGACCGACGGGTGCCGTTCGTCATTTCATGATGCTCAGGCAACCACCTCAATAGACGTACGTCTTCCAAATCGCCACGCTGAGCGGGTACCTTTCTCTGCGGTCAAGGCGATGCGCGATGGCGTGCGAACGCAATTGCACTGCAGATTGTACTTGTTCGAATTGGTGCGGTACTTAGTTCGAAGTACAGATCTCCACTCGGGACGAAGTTGTTACGTGGTATATCTTGGCCGTGGTGGGCACGTGCGAGATGCAGGTGGACTTCGGTGCTTGTACGGTGTCTGCAATGATACGAATTGATGAAAAGGGCGGTAGAAGTGGGGTACGCCCTTGCAATGCGTCGTCAGAGTTGTGATGACGCGGGTGTGTGTATACTTGTGGGTACGTGCGGATGACTTGGGAAGCCGAACGGTAGAGGGTATACTGATGTGGATGCACTGCAGTGCTGCCTTGCCCACTGCTGGACGATGCGGTGGGTATAGGAGGCGTACGCCGGTGGATAGGACGTTGGCGATGCTTGGCGATGACTGTCGAAGCTTGTGAAGCGGAAGGATCGATGGGATACCGAAGTGGATGCACTGCAGTGCTGCCTTGGCCAGTGGTGGACGATGAGGTGGGTGTAGCAGGCGTACGCCGGTGGAGAGTACGTTCGGGGATCCGTGACGATCACTGGCGAAGCCGAAGCCGCCCGGGGCAGCCGAAGCCGAGCGGAGAGATGGACGTGCGGATAGTGCGGTGGGTTCGTGCGCAGTGATTAAGGAAGAGGTGAGCGATGCGATCCTGGCGTACGCCCTTAGACGAAGGGAAGTGACTTGGTTCGTTGTCGGAGAGGGAGAAGGCGTGGGTACGGTGGGGAGGAGGTGGAATGGGCACGGGTTGAGGGATAGAGGTGGCGGGCGTTGAACTCGGAAATGGGCCTTTTCGGGTATCACTGCCTCGGTATTGTCAGCCACATGCCCTAATTTTAATTTATTTCAGGGTCGGGCAACTTTTTGGATTGAATGAGCGCGTCCGCGTAATGGCGCGCCATTTTCAGTTAAACAATGAAATGCGTACCAGCGCGATTCGCGCGCAGTATACCGGGGCATGTAATTTCAATTAAATTTGGAGCATGCGTATCAGAATATTTAGTCAATTGGGGGGCAACAAATTTATTTCGTACGACGATTGGTAGGGCCTGGAACATGGCGGCTGTTTACACAATACATGAATTTTAATTGGCTGGTGGATTATGTGGGCAGGGCCATTCCTCGCAGGAGATTGAGATTGTAAAAATGTGTGGACGGCGAGGGTCGCCTGCTCAAGTAAACGTACGACTGTGAGCACCTAGCCGTACGGCGCAGTCAGAGCGTGGCGATCCATCTGCAGGCTATGGTGTGCCAGCCTGGGCCATGGCCGAGCCCGGGCTGCTTTGAATTGAGGATAGGTTTCATAGGCAGTAAGCGCCTATAGATATATACGTTGGAAGCTATCCACGATACGCTGTGGGCTTTTTGTAAACCAGTTCTGTGTGACTGGCAAGAGGACAGCAGATGTTGTAGAGTTCTTCATCGTCCCGCGGGGATTGTATAAACTAAGTTGCCGAACGTGTAATATGCGGTACGGGCGGATGTCTTGCTTACTACGTGCATAACATTGAATAGGAGTTATGGTTGGCGTGTACTAAGGAGTTGAAGGTAAGAGCACATGTGGTCCTCGTACGCAGCACGTCTGAACTTGGTACTCAGTGCATGCAGCTATGAACAATGTAAAGAACGAGGCGAGGCGGGTTCTTCCGCGTCGTATGGCATGCACTTCTGGGCAACTGAGGTCGACGAAGTGCCGTCGTGCGTAGCCGTGCGGCAAAAGTCTCGGGCTTCGTGAGGTTCCCGGCTGAACGGGGCGTCATGCACTTTGCCAATGTGGCGCGCTCAAAGCATGAATACTTACGACGTCGACGTCTTCGGCATCCGCGGAAACCTGCTTTCATATCAACCTTCCCTATCTATAAGCTTTTATGGGTTTTCCTTGGTAGGGAACAGTATTTCGAGCTCTATACGGTGGTCGGCATTCTGTTCGGGCCGGTAAACATGAAAACCATGCAGCTCTAGACAGGTTCGTTAAGGAAACGTACTAAATCACGTGCTGCTGTACGTTTTGTTACCATGCTTTTTATATCCTTGAGATCTCACAGACCTTGCAGTGGCTTTGTCCTAGTATACCACTACGCAACGTCTGCATCGGACATTATAATATACCACGGTGCGCCATGGAGGTACGTAAGACTGAGCGTGTTGCCTGCCGACGCTGGTGTTGTTCTTTCTGAGCAGAACACGACGTACGTCACATTCACGAATAGAGCTACGTTGCCAGTGCTGGACGCCGCTGCGTCCACGAAGTTTGAACCAGGCCAGTGTTGCATACATGAATATTCACTGATGTTCAGTCTCAGCAGAACACGACGTACGTCGACTGGAACTTCTTATGGTAATTAAATATCGGAGTAAACAATGCTGTACAGCTCAGTGATGCCGACGACGATCGGGCCGACGTTGAAGTTCATGTCGGAGTGCCCCCGTACTGTCCCAGTGAGGTACACATGAGTGTGTGTTTTTAGACCACAGCACACCAACGACATTAGTATCGGATTGTATCACCCGGATAGTACGAGCGGTATCGAAAAATTGTATAAGCGCCCGTAACTATATACGGAGAACGTTCTCGGTGCGTGTAACGAGAGAAGTGTACAAATATAGAAGTGACTCAGTATAGCATTACAGGACAGGTTCGATATTTGAACTGAAATTTTAGGTGTAATACCTTGCGTTTGTCATGATATGACACGGGTGATTCTCAGTCGTTTCGAATATCCGCGTTTATTACTGTACGTCTGGCCCGTTCAGTAGGCCCCGATTGGCCAATCGCACCCCACCTCACCCCCCGGGCTTATCCTCCTGGAAGTGGGCCGTCCACACCTGGAAATAGGCCTCAAATACCCAACTTGGGCCCGTGCTTCGCACACGAAAGAACCCTCTCCCCGCACCGAACGCGTCATCCACAACTCCGCATCGCACAACCGCACACCACCTACCTCGCGCTGCAATCCTCCCTGCTCTCCTCCCGTTCACGAACACTCCCCGCCCACACGCCTCATTGCTGACTTCCAAATCCACGGTTACGTACTCATCCTGCTCCCCGACCGATATCGCTGCATCACTGCCACCAGCCACCGCCGCCTACTCTCCACAGCGTACGCTACCCTTCAACGTCGTACTGCAAGTCACTGCCGAGCAGCCCTACTTCCGGTTTGGACATGGGTAAGACGACGAAAGCGTCGAAGAACGTCGGGGATCCTCGCCCAACGCAGGGCGGCAAGGCTCCCCGCCAGTGCATTCTCGACGCATACGAAGCGCGGCAGCGACTACAGAGTCATTCTCCCTCTGCACCACGACAGCGCGTACAAGAATCGCGCAAGCATCGTTCGCCTGGAGGCCGTACGGCAAAAGATCAGGACGAAGTTGGCTCAGACTGCGAAGAGGTTATCGACGAAGGGAAAGCAAGTGAGTGGACTGGAAGAGGAGAACGGGAATTGAATGGAAGAGGAGCACGTCGTACGACATCCGCCACTGGAGCAAAGACTGGCCGCCCAAGCGCACGCCCGACGTCGCGATCGCGGACAACACCGAAGAGAAGTGCTCGCACGACACCGGCGGCTGTGACGCCTGCCGCAGCCGGAAGTCCATGTGCAGAACCACGTGCTGCGCCTCGCACTCCAACGCCGGCACGCGGAAGGAAGCGAACGCGTCCGGCCACTACGGCGGCAAGGGCACAACCTTCGTCAAAGGCCGCATCTGCAAGAGCAGGACCTGCGCCAAAGCCCGCATCTGCAAGAGCAGGACCTGCGCCTACGCCAGCATCGGGAAAGCGTCAGCCACGTCCTGCGCGTGGTGCCCCCTCAACACCCAAGGCTGCCCGACTTTCCGCCTCTCCCATGCCCCTGCCCGCACCTGCAAAACGCAGTGCCCTCCCGCCGCCACAGGCCAAGGCCGGAAAGACGAAGACTGGTACCAAGACTGGAAGCAAAGCCGTACGATCTTCCCCATCTCCAAGGCCACTGCCGGCCCGTGTTGAAGTCACACCGCCGGCCCGCGACGTCATAGCTCCATCTGCAGAACGTCCCAAGGCAGCCGCTCCTTCAAAAGATGCAACGTCAGAGCCCGCCCTGACCAAGGCTGCCACGAACGCCGACCGTCCTTCACAACCGCTGCAGCCGCCCCTGGAAATATCGAAAGCCAGTGAACCAGCGACGCAACCTACCAAGACTGCCGCACGTTCCGAGATCGCAGTTGGGACTCGATCTGGTGCAGCACCAAGAGCGGCTCCATCAGCCCAGCCGAACGCTCTCTCCGTTGCTCCCGTCGCACCTCTCCGCACTACCAATCCCGCAACGCCCTCTGCGAGTCAACGCATTGCGCACGTACGTGCCAATTCCCCTGGTCGTCGTTCACCAAGGCTGGCCCCTGGTCGTGCAGCAACATCCGCGCGTGCAACCACTCCGGCCGTAGCTCTGAAGTCCCCTGCATGTGGTCCACTCAAGCCGACGGCTGGTCGTTCAGCTGCATTCAACACAGCGACTGCTTCTGCACCTCGGAAACCGTCACTCACACGTCCCACTGCCCCGTCTACGGCACGAGCGCTAAGGCCACTAAGCACCGTTTCATGTGCTGAGGTTCCTGCACGTACGCCGACAGCCTGTTCTGCGCAGCCCAGTACTACAAGAAGCACGGATCCTGCCACTGCAGCGCCAACCACGGCATGCACTGGAATACCCACGCCACCCGCTGCTCCTACTCCAACGACAAGACCGGTATCCGCAGAACCGGCATTGGCTGTCGCGACAACCGCAGAACTGGCGAAGTCCGCGGCGGCAGCTGCAGAAGACCGCGTTAGTCTGCCTCCGCCTGCACCAACCACCCATGCGCTGCAGCCGTACGGCAGTTCTGATATTCCCCGCCCGGCCACAGTCCGAAATGCAGGTTTGGGTCTGCGCTCGGTTCCTGTTCCGACTTGTACAAGTCAAGGCAATGCTGGTCAGGAAAGTACTAAGCAGAAGGCGACGTACGTCTGTCCAGCTTACAAAGAGCTACCAGCATGTGGAGGAAGGGTGCGGGTCGCTCGAGTGTACGACCGATATGATGGCAACCCGCAGCACACTATTCAGGTACATTTCTTGACTGGTCGACACGTCTGGGCACCCGTGCCGATGCCGAGGGTTGGTTTCGAAGAGGTAGTGTACAGCGCGTTGGTGAGTAACGCATGTACGTTCCGACCGGACACGACCAGGTTCAAGCTTCTGCACGACCACGCAGGAGGGGAAAAGACAATGGTTCTATGGAAGGAGTATCTCGCCACACATCCATGGCTGAGGATCCCGGACACAGTGCAATGCGCGCGTACCTTTGCGCGAGACGCATACGAGGCTGTGTACGTCGACCACATGTCCAAAGTACTAAGCCAGGCGTACGCCACAGGACAAGAGTTTATGGCGAAGGACATCCCGCTTGCATACCTGCCCTTCCCGATGATGGGAAGATGGTGGCATAGACCTTGCTTCATTGAAGAATTCGTGCTGGAGGCTGCGTTCAGGGCGGAGTATAACGTGATGGTCCCAGCAGATGTCCGAGATCTGCCTATCACGCCGGATACCGTCGACGAACTCAAGAGGCTGTATCCCAAGACCCCGGAGTGGTACAGCCCGTACCACTTCCCAGCTGGTGTGCCGGTTAACACGCCCTTGGTTGTGTTTTACTTCCACACTGCTATGATGGACCGGCTGAACGCTCGTTTGTGGCCGTTGTTGTACAAGATCATGGAGGTTGAATTCGCTGTTTTGTTCGCATGTAGTTGGTGGCATGAGTCCGCTCGGGGTGGGAAGGCGTTCATTCTTCCAGTATCTACTGTGGAGTGGTTAGGAGAGAGGATTGGGAACTTCATCCTGGACAAAAGCCCCAACATGCACGGGCCGAACGGGACATCGTTCGGCTACATCAAGAGTCGAATGTTCGACGCAATCAACGCCCCCTACCATGAACGAAATGAGTTGTCCTTCGACGGCACGAATCTATGGCCATCGCACTTCGTGTGGTGTGAGAAGTTCACTGCACATGTGAACTTGAACGAGATGGGGGGACGCTCATTTCAACGGTCTGCGAGTGATGGGAGAATGAGGGAACGCGATACGCCGAGAACGCTGTACGGCTACGTCCCAACCTTCAATAGACGCAAGAGCCAACCTGCCATCCCATCGCACGACTATGACGACGATGGACCAGAGCGCCAGCGTCGCAGAGTTGTACCCGGGGACAATTACTGCTTCGTCCCCCATCCTGATGGAAACCGTGACGGAAGGCCGCGTCCTTCATCTTCCCTGCCGTACGGCACACCGTCATCATCGCACCTCAACTTGCACCAGTCACCCCCCCACCGCGAAGTTCTGCGTCATCCCCATCCGTCCCAGCCTTACCACAACGACGGCAATAACGACACACGCCGACGTATAGATGAACCACATCCTCCCGGTCCTTTCAGCTACGAACGCAATCGTTTCCCCAGCACCGAGCCGTACGGCAATGGGGATACATGGCGGCGTCGAGATCAGCGGCATCCCTCACATCCGTACCGCAACAACGGCAATGAAGAGTCACGCCAACGTCAGTATCAGGCTCATCTGTCCGGTCCCTACCGCAATGAAGGCAATGGTCTCCACAGGACCGAGCCGTACGGCAACGAGGATACCCGGCGTCGTCGAGATGACCAGTCAGAACCGCACTGCAATAGGCAACCTCCCCTGCAGAGTCCGGCAGCTCAGTTACAGCGTTCGGCAGGAAACATGCATCCGCAAAGTCGTCATGGACATGAGCCGTACGGCGAAGCAGCCCGTCCGGTGCGAAGGTCATCGTTCTACGACCATTATATTCAGGACGATCGCGAGGAACTGACAGTTGAGCAGTGGCGCCGGCGCTATGGCCGCGAGCCATCTGGAGCGGAGTACGCTGACGCGCGGCACGACTTCGACCCCGAGCCGATACGGAGCAAACCAAAGCCGAGGTTGTTAATCCCGGCTAGACAGGTTTATCATAAGAAGCACGTCCCTGGCGGCAGGATACCTAAACGCAAGAATGGTACTAAGGCGGAACTCAATGCCAGGGTGGACCGCGACGTCGGTGCGTATTTTGCAGCTATGCATCGCAGGCAAGAAGCGGCCGACAACGTCTCTGTGCTGTCGGACGACGATGCACTAGCTGGATAGTGTCCAATACGAAGCAGTTGAATAAACCGTACGGTACGCTTTACGAAAAAGCGAGGAGAACTCGGCCCTAGCACGATTGTCCCCCACAGTCGCAGAGAAAATCACGTTCACCTTCGCTGTAGAAAAGCACAGATTGTCGCGGCGCGACGCCAGTGACCTCCTGCACTACCACAGGTATGCGTCCTCTGTCGAGACGCGGATGACGTTCAGAAGCGGATGTACACCTTCGACGCCGAGCGCTTTTCCGGGCAGGCCCCACGCACAGCGAGGCGCTTGACACAACACACCGGACGAGCCCGATCGGGCCGCGCCTCTCCTCCCGGGCGCCCCAGACCGCCGCGAGGAGCCTGACACCGCGACGTCCCGCACGATGGCTGCAACAACCTCACGAGCTGCATGCACCGGGCCGCGCCTGTGCAAGGGCGGCACGGGCAGAAGTTGACGTCCATACCGCGCATTCGGCTGGTCGAAGAACAGGACGCGAGCGAGCCGGAGAACGAGATATTCGCTTTCCATGCCGACGCCTTATTCAGAAGGCGGAGTACTCCTTCGCTGGCGACGTCGCCTGCCGGCAGGGCCAGACAGGCGTAACGACCTTGACATGACAAAACCCTGGAACCCTTCCGTGCATACACCGCTTCACAGCAGCGCCATACCGGCCCGCATTTGACGAACCTGTTCCAGCCGGGAGCGAGAACCAGCGCCCAGAAGCAGATTTCGCCAGACCGGCAGGCACTTGACCTGTTCGAGCAGCGCCGTAGAAATCAATCCACCGCATCGGTGTCCTCGCGTCGTAGCGCGACGCGAGCGAGTTTACTCGCTCGCGTCAAATTAGACGAGGCGAAGTACGCCGTCGCTGCCGTGCCCCACACAGTTCTCGTCGAGGAAGTCAAAGTCGCGTACGCGAGGGACCTTGAGCAGGAGATCGCATCCTTCGGGGCCGACGCCGCCTGCCGGCAGTTCCACACCGGCATGCACTTGACTGCCTGTATCCTGGCGCGCGGCTGAAGACAAAAAACAGCCCCGACCTGCTCGATAAGCTGGACGGCAGGAACGTGGAGAAGGGGAAGGCCTCCTTCGCGGGCGACGCCGAATCTCTGCTGCTAGCAGCACCAGACCGCACCCACTCTCAGGAGCACCAGACCGCAGACGGCGAATGCACAGAACACCTGTACTCGAAGACCTGTCGTGTATGAGCATGACGTCGCATACGCGAAGAACATTGACCAGGACTTCGCATCCTTCCAGGCCGACGCCGCCTCTGAGCAGCGCCAGACCGACGTGCCCTTGACTGCCAGGACCGTGCTGCTCGCTCGAACTCAACGAACCGCGCAGACCTGCTCGATAAGCCGTACGGCACGAACGTGGAGAAGGGGAAGTCCTCCTTCCCGGCCGACGCCACCTCTCGGCAGCGCCAGACCGCCGACGGCGCGGGCGCGGAGTTCATGCACAGAACATCGATGTTCGACGACAGCTCTGCCGTCGAACAGCTGTCGTCCATGACCTTGACGTCGCATACGGAAGGGACCTTGAGCAGGACTTCACATCCTGCGCGGCCGACGCGACCGCGCGCCCGCGTAAGACCGCCGTGCCCGCGCACGCGGAGTCCGTGCACCGCACAGGTCTTGTCCATGACGGAAACTTCGCGTACGCGAGGGAGGTTGTGCAGGAGAAGTCATCCTTCGCGGTTGACGCCGCCTGCCGGCAGTGCCAGGCAGACATGCACTTGACAGTCTGGTTCGCCCCGCGCGCTCGAACTCAACGACAACGATCTGGAGAAGGCGAAGTACTCCTTCGCCATCGACGATTCCTCCCGGCAGCAGCAGACCGCCGGAAGCAGCTAAACTGTGAGCGCCGGATGGTCGTGGCGGTTGGCCGGCGAGCCCGTAGCGTGGTGACCGACAATCATGGAGTGCGACCGCGAGTCGGTGGCCATGCGGACAAGCCGTAATTCCGCGGAATCACGGCTGGTCCGCACGCGCGCGTGCTACGCGCGCCGTTCACGTACGACACGTGTGCAATGCGCGCGCAATTCAAGCTCTTCGATTGGTCCCATTCCTTTCGTTCCGAATCTCGCACGTATGTGTGGATCTAATTCGTCCATGTAACCACCCTGCCCAACGGAGATACGTTAGTGTCCAATCACAATCCTACATTTTATCAAATTCTATCGTAGAGGTAGTACTGTAATCCGCCGCCATTCCGAAGAGTGAAGTGCTGAATAGATTGCCAAGCCATTGTCCGCCTTCCCACCTCCTGCCGTACCTTCCCGCACTCCTTCCCGCACTCCTTCCCGTACGCCCTTTCACCCGCTCCGCAAATGACAGGTCCATCTATTTCAACCGCCCGTCGTCGTCAGCCACCATGCAGAACTACCGCATGAGCACGGCGTGAACTTCAACTGCCTCTTCATGTCGTTCACGTTCCCTGATCACTACCATCCCGCAGCCTCGGCCCACTCGCCGTACGGCCCAACAACTCCCAACCCGAACTGGTGCACGTCGAACCCCACCACTTCTTCCACGTACACGGAACCTCGCAACTATCCACGCACATCCTTCCATCCTTCAAGGCCGCGCGTTCATGGCCGCGCGTTCATGCACCCGGCGGTTTCCCTCTCAACCTTCGCCGTACGGCTGAAAGTCGACAACCGGAACATAGTTCCCGTCAACATGACCTCAACAAGTAGAAGACAGTTGTATACATCCACGCCGTATCCCATGCCGTACGGTTGATCCTTTCGTCACGTCACATGTTTCCCATGTCGACTTCGTCTTCAAAGGAATCGTCACCGACGTCGTCATCTTCTTCATCAGGTACCACCTCAGCGGATTCTTCCGCATGCACCCCATCCTCCGGGCTACTGTCCGATGCGCCGTCAACGTCTCCGATGGATTGACGGCGGAAATCTGCCTCGCCTATGCATGCCACAGCCTTCCGTAGGGCACGGCCACGAGCGTTTGGCCCCGGTTGAAGCAATTCGAATACTTCATCCGCAAGTTCTCTTTCCTCGGAACTTACTCCGGCACCAGTCGTACGACTAAGACGCGCACCATCCGCATGTTCCCCTTCCATGCCCTGTGGATCGGACACGGGTCGGGTACTTTGCACTCGGAATACAGTTCGAAGAACCTCTGCAATGGCGACGGCAGCGACTGCCATTTGCTTGTGATACGCCAAGACGCCGGAGATGGACATACCGCTTTCAATTCCACTCAACCCGGCAAGGAGCCATACGGCGCTATCCACAAGATTGACGGAATGTCGCCACAATCTCACGTCTTCACCGACATGGTGCCGGATCTGGCCTTGACCCTTCGTGCGGACCTGAACATCGTGTTCCGCTACGATCATGAGATCACGACGAGAGGTGACGTACGTCGTGTACTTCTCCTTGTTCGTATCTTCCATGTTGCTGTCTCCAGTACCAACAGTTTCCATGAGAGGCGGACCTTCTCGCAGGGTCTCTGGGCCGTACGGCAGTTCAGCCCACGCCATGGACAGAGACTCTTCACTGACTTTCACACCATCAACCCCATCCCATGTCGCGAAGAGGAACCCAACGCTGCGGAAGAATTGCGCCAACCCGTGCTTCCGTACGGAATTCATTACCTTCGTGAACTCGGAATACAAGACGCACATGATGTACTCACCATCGTCATTCCTCATGGCGAACCTCTTCTGCCCAACCAACATCCGGCGTTGGTATCCTGCCTTGTCTGTCGCAACCATCTCGAATCGATTCTGCGCCTTCACTATGTGCGACCTCGTGATGAAGAAGTCGTCTCGACCTGGCATAACTCCAGCCCAAGAAGGCTTCTGGATCCCGAGCACGGAACGCCGATCATCTTCGTCCGTCTTGAATAAGAGGAACGTGTCCTTTTGCACATGCCGTACGGCAACGGTCATCATCATTCGACGCAGTTTGGACGCGTCAGGTCCGACACCTTCCGTGAAGGCTTTCCGAGACATCCTTTCTTTGGACCAAAGGGCCACTCGCAGGAAATCACGAAGTTCGCGTAATCCGAACTGGCCTGCGCATGAGACGTCCATGACCTTCTGAACGAGGCAGTACAGGATACTGCGGGACAAACACACATGATCGAATACGTCGACGACGTTCGGAAACCGTTCCTGCATGAACAAGTTATACTCTTCAATGGGCCGCTTCTTCGTTCGTTCAGGCGTACGCCGTCCCACAACTTGCACTGGACTGGCTTTCATGACTGCTGTCGCTTCTTTGACGGATTCCAACATTTCGAAGTGCCCGACAAGGTTGTGATCCATCTTGTCAAGTTTATCCTCCAATGATGACAACCGTCGTACGACTTTGTTCAAAGTGGTCTGCAGATCCGAAAAGTTCGGTCCGTTGCGGATGCGAGGGGGGGTTGCGGTTGCAGAAGTATTAAGCGCCCGTGTCCCTTCCACACTTACGTTGGAAGTTGCGGCCGGAACCATAGGGACGGCAACTACTTCGTCACTCGTCTGCGATGGTCTTAGAGGCATCCGAGAAGGAGGACCAGGTGAGTTCGAACGAGATGGCATTGTGGCTTCTAGTGCCGGAAGCGGTGGCCTCGAATGACGTTCGACTTGTTGACGTACGTCTTCACTCGCAGTTCTCTCAGAACTTTGACCAACTTGTGGGTTACGAAGAACTGGTGTAACGCCGTGGCCTTTCGAAACAGAGGAACCTCCGCGCCCCTTGCCATGTACCGCGGGTGACCTTTTCGCAATCGGCGACTGCTTGGGGCCGGATGCCGCAGATGCTTTGCGACGGGAGGGGTTCTTCTTGGATCCTTTCGCCGGTGAAGGCATGGTTCGAGGTTCGAGTCGTGCGAAGTTCGACGTTGGTAGCCTTTCGTGACGACGGATGGCAACGGATGTGGAAGGAGCACGGCCGTACGGCTTTTCGTACCTCCGCCGGCGGGTTTTAAATAACAGCACGGTTGCCACGTTTTTTCCCGATTCCTGTCATTTTTTCATAATTTCGAGTCTGCCCATTCCGGAAGAAACGCCACCACTTCCCGAGACGCGTCCGTTGAACCCTAACCTCCCGAATCGTACGATTTGACCTGCGCTTTTCCAGTTTTCCTTCTTGCTTTTCAGCCGTCTTCGACCATCGCAAGCACCGCCGTCATGTCAAGTGCGATCCCCCATATCCTGGATGATGTACAGGTTCTCTTTCACATGCCGGACGGCCACAAGGTATGGTGGCCAGCAATCATCAAGACGCTCACGTCGTTGCCGGATCATGGGATTCTTCGAGCAGAGGCGCGTATCTTGTACGTGCCATTGCCTACGTACAAGTGGCCGGAGTCGTACGACAATGTTTACTTCCTCGATGACTACGAGTTGCGCCCAACGGACAAGAAACGGGCCGTTTCTGGGAAGACGTCCTGGAGGCACGCGCCGGTGAACGACGAAGACTGCGAAATGTCCACGGAGGCAGAAGAAAAGGTCCACAATCCGATCGTGGTCCGTACCGACAATGACATGGAGCACGTCCCTCCTTCCGTCAAGACGAGGAGTCGTGCCGGTTCCGCCGGGGTGAAGAAGGAAGAAGACGAGGACGAGTTTCACCCTGTCGTACGACATCTACTCCGCAGTCACCACCATCTGCTGAAGAGGATGAGTACAGTTGAACAGGCAATGGATGTTGCATCCCAATGCGCCCATGCACCGGAAGTTATGCGTCAAGTGGATTCTTTCCGGCATCGACTACTAGTTGACGCTACGAATGCGATCACCCGACCAATACGAAGAACCCGTACGGGAAAGACGCAGCCATGCTTCGATACCGTTCTACAAAGTGTACCGGTGCGTGTCAGCGTTCCAGCTGATTTCGACCTGTTCAAACACGTCGTCGGCAATATCCGTGATTCTTTCCCAGTAATGGAAAAAGATGCAGTGCCTCATGTCGTATTCTTTCCGTCTTCAATGGAACTCCTTCACTCAAATCGCACCGTCACAGCCGCTCAAGTGATATTCCGTTCAGCATACGCGCTATTCACGTGGCTCGGGGTACCGGACAATGTCGTACGACGGGATTATATCATAAGACTCCAGCTATGGAAAACTGGTCACTGCATGCAACTTCTCGGGGGAATGTCGTACGACTGCGAGGAATCGAAACCAATGAACCTGTACATCGGCCAAAGCTGCCCGGAGTCGGTGACTAACTTGTCTAGTACATGTCGTACGACTCAGAACAAGACAGATATAGTGCAGTTTGCATGTACGGTGTGGAACGACGAGAGTAACGAACTCGTGAGCCCGCCGAGTACTGCTACAGTTCCCGTACCGGATTTACGTTTTGCTCGTAACGATGACACTACATTCGCTATCTCATGGCTTGCGGACGAACGTTACCGAACTGCACCTATATTGACTTCCACCGATACGCCATACGGCACTGTACTTGGTACAATTGAATGTACAATTCCGACTATAGGAGTCCACGGATACGGACTTTGCACGTCAATGAGACGCGTACTGAATGCTTCGTCCCTGCCGACCTTCCTTAGGGACCAATGAAAATAGTTCATC
>JAULBV010202155.1:0-17674 GCA_032358295.1 Pterothamnion heteromorphum | reverse complement strand
CACCAAACCCCAGACCCAGAAGATTGCCTCAGCACTCAACCATCCCAGCCATTCCCGTCGAGCCTGACGTCCTGTCCCACTGCATGGTAAAATATTTAAAATGACATGTCATTTTAGGCACATATTCTGGTGTTTAAGTAGTAGTGAAACACTGCAATCAATGAAAATTCTAGTGCTTACATTCCCGCCAGAACACTAGAATTCCGGTGTTTCCGTAATTACCGTAAATAGCATACCATGTTGTCTACGCCATGGTAACAACTATTACATTAGTGGGCTCAACGTCATATTTATAACAGCATGTCCTTTTGAATACGTTCACGTAATGCATTACTGCATACGCCACGTCACCCGGATAATGGCATGTGCAATACTACGAAACAGACGGTGTTGTATTATTTAAATAACAAGGGGTGCTAAATATGCCGAGAAGAGGTTATTAGAAACACACAGCATTCACTTGGAACTTTTTAACCACACTAATACAAGTCCACCCCACCTACTCCAAAAACACCTGTCGCACTATTACGGCCCATGTAAAAGTCAGCTGGAAAAACGTCACTACCTAAATGTACGCCATACAGATTTAAGTATAACAGAGTATGGTACAAATAAAACGATGGCAGACGTACCGGGAAAAGACATGTCCACCATATTAAAGAATACGGAGATTAGGCTACTGAAAGAAATACTGGCCGATGTCCAAAGGAATGTAATGGAAAAGAACATGTGATTCGCATTGAACGACATGTTGCGCTATTGAACATTAGAAATACCTTGTACGGGTGGTCACGCAGACTAATAAAGTAACACGTTATGATATTAAGGATAGAATTGCCTTGTATAAGGTAGAGGTATCGAGTAATAGTGGAATATGTTACGATATTAAGAACAAGGATTTTCTTTTACAAGAGAAGGTGTTCGTCTATTAGAATCATGTGCTATTATAATATATATACCACACCATCGAATATAATTCTACTTCGTAAACAAAGAATATGGCCTGTGAAATTTATTAAGTACCACATAAGATTAACAGTAATCAACCCAAATGTGGAGGGTACCCTTCCGGCCTTGCGACGATACTGTATTCCCCGCCGCCCAGGACGCTAGCGCTGTGCCGGAATTCGGAGAGCCGTTCATCAGTGCAGCAGTCATCGTCACAAACATGAAAGACTGCAACGCGGCGCACACGATTCCCCAATCGAATCACAGATACCAGCGAACCTTCGACGGAATATCCAATACTTGCCCTTGTCATTTCCTTGGCCACACACCACACATCCCGCGCGGCCGCCTGTACTATACCATGAACCGCATAATACGAAATGCAGGTGCTTCCCTCGTCACTGGCCTCGATTATAACCCGGCGGTCACTGCTCGACTCTGGTGTGGAAGTCACGACAGAAAGGCAATTCTCCGGACGGATTGTGTGATGGGGATACGACCTTCGCCTCCTCGACAGCTCACTTCCGGCAATGAGCATGGAGGTCTTGTACCAGGCGAATGTTCCCATGAAATGCTCTTCCCGACATGCGTACCAACTCTTCAAAATGGACAGCCCTTCTGCGATGCTGTCATCCCCGGCCGGGTAACTGATTCGACGCTGAACTTCCCATGTGTACTTCCGATGGGCCGGGACATTAATCCGGCCACATGCTTCGAGTTCATCTAGAACAGGGGCACTGAATGCCTCAGGCAGGGCATCCTCGAACTGCTTGTGCAACTTCTCACCGTCGGCGCTGTCCGAATCCACACCGAGAAACGTTTCACCGACGAGGAGGCGCTTCAGGCCGACCAACGCACATTGCTTCTCTTCCCGATTGCCTTTCGTCCATATCTGGAAAAGGATACCCAGTCTTCCTAACCAGTCCGAAGATATCGCCCTTTCCACGGCCGTGATGTGGGCGTCCGAGTGGGAATTGGACTCGAGCCACCCCTTAAATTTCCGGTGCGTCATCTCTAGCAGTAGCTCGCTACAGTTCTTAACATGACCGTAGTTGGTGACCGTGAGGAGACAGAGTTCTAACGCTCTATGAGCGTTGGGCTTGTCAAGGCATTTGCCGGCCGGCCCAAGTTTCTGATATACATTTCCTGCCGTCTCCACGTACAAGCGGACTGCACGGTGACGCTCTCCCTGAGTGCGCAGTAGCCCTCGTTGAGTCAGTGCGTCATTCGCCCGAGGCCCGTCCACCTGCGGTGATGGGCAGTAGTGCAGCAATGACACGAGATCTTGCAATTTCTGTGGAAGTAGGAAAGCCTCGTTTCCGTTCAAAGCGTATTCCCTGACGAATGGCGGGACCGCACATAGCAACAGACACAGTTTGGTTGACATTGTAACACTCCGGATACCGAAGAACTGACGATCCTTGCACCTCAAGAACTTGCCTTGCGTCGGTAGCCCATTAGCGTCCGCATCTGAGATGATTCGCTGCTCGAAGTATCTCCGCTTCGTGTTCGTCGCCAACTGCTCGAAACAAATGCTCAGCACGTTTTCTATCAAACCACTTACGAGGTGATCCGGGGCGGCGGCCGCGCTCAACGTCGAGTCGAACCCCACAGGTACGACTGGATCTCCGTTCACCAACCGCTGTCTCCCATCATCTCGACCGAGGTCTTGTGCGTATTTGACGAGAGGAAGAGTCTCAGCAATTTCCAGAGATACAGTTGCGTATCCCATTTGACGAAGGAGGTGAGCGTCGGTGACAGTAGCTCTTACCGCTTTCCTTCTGTCGTCGAACCGCATTGAACCAAGCCTGCGGCTGTGTACAGCTGTTGAGTACAACTTCGTACCCGTCCGGGCTGTTGGTTGTTCTCGGAAGGAGCAGAACGTACAAAACGCACGAGCTGTATGCCCCCTCACGTCCGTGGTTGCTGTGACAGCTGGGTAATCTCCAAAGAAGCCCACCGTGTCGAGAAAGAGGCGCACTGATCGGCCCTTGGCATCAACACCTTGAAATCCAACTGTTGCACCTTGCACAAGATCTTGGCGTATGACATCCATGACATCATTAGTGGATTGCCCGGCCGGGGTTAGCGAGATAACTCTTGTAGCGTACGTTGAGCGACGGTTCTCAAGAGACTGCCCGAGCGGAAGCATATAGCACCCGCCTACTGACCGTGTGTCAGCGAGAGACTTCAGTTGCTTAAATCCATCAGTGTAGAGGGCGAGGCGATATATGAGGTACGGTGTACCACACGGTAGGATTCCTTGATTACTGCTTCCATTACTTTCGAAGTAAGGAAGAGATCGGCGGCCGCGGCGCCACATCGGGAGCCCACGAACTGTTGTCTGAGCTCGTACCTTCACGTAAACTGCCTCACCTGCCGCATTGCTGGGACTGACCGATACCCAAACCAGCCTTTCTGCCGGCCTTCCCTTCGCGTACGCGACAGCGGATCCAACGAAGAAACATACAGTTTCTGTGGTTGCAGTTGTCTCCGGCCGGATGAACGCCACCACATCTCCTGCGAACAACTCTAGCTCGTCCTTGAACAATGTGGAGCGCATGGTCTTCTGTAAATGGCGTCTAGCACCTGCCTGAGATGCGTTCGATGCACTCCCTGCAGTGCAAAATCCGTCCGAACTGCTTCTTGTGTCGGCATTATCCACTGGCGTACACGGCCGTGATTGCAGAACGTCGTAAACAACCTTCTCCGTTGCAGACAGAGCGTTTGCCGCACGCTCGTCAAGGGCATCTTTGCAGCCGTCCTTCCCAACGCACCAAACCTTCGAGAGAATCCCGTCGAAAAGAGTTTCGAGAACATCGCCGAATCTCGATCTTCGCGTACCTTTCATCCAGTACGCATTCACCTGATCTGCACAATCTCCAGCCGCAACAGCTTGGCACGGAAACCGGACGGTATCGCCACACTCACAAGGACACACTGCGTCATCGTACAGAGCCCACATGACCAATTCAGCGCCAATGACCATACGTCGGTTAGTGACAATTGGGCTTGTCTCCAGGGAAAGAGAACCCGGCCGGGAATTTTCAGTGCTGCCAAAGACATCAGCGAAGAATGGGTACGTGACGATGTCCATCTTAGCCCAATCGGAAGGGAGAACCAGCCGTACACAATCTCTTACATCTTTCTGGTCCCCAGTACACGTCTTGATAGAACTTCGTACAGGACGCGGTTGAGAATTTTCCCTGAGGTACACGAGAGAGCTGGGAGGAAAGCAATGTGCGATAAGCTCATCCCACTGCGTCGTTCGTACAGTCTTGTACGTCTGCAGCTTGATCCGGCCGTTCGCTGTTTGCAGAGCCTGTGCAAACATTAGGTATTGCGCTGCTGTAAAGTTACGACGTCCTGCGATGCATATGTTGGACAGCATCCGATCCCAGGTGACGATACGGCCGATACGGCTCGCCATAGCCGAAAGAGAAGTACTTGTATTGTCCGGGTCGGGCCATTGCCCCTGTCCTTGTCCTGACGAGTTTTGGTCGTAATCCTGGCCAGGTAGAATTTCTTGTTCCTGAAAGGGAGAGCTGTTAGTCTGCAAGTTGACTTCCACAGGCGAATCTGAAGGAGTCGGAGACTCGGAGTGGTGCCCTTCCACTTCTGGGATATTGTCCGAAGGCAGGAGGATGTCTTCAGATGCGTCACTCATTTCCAAAACAACGTCATCCACGGAACGTTGTGTCGGAGAACGATGAGTGCTGTTCCTGCTGAGATGGCCGTCTGATGATACGATGCCTTGCTCCGCTTCTTTCATCCCGGCCGGGTCGACTTGTCCTTCAGAATGATCTTCCTCGTGCCCGTCCGATGATGGCATGATCGGAACACCGAAGTTCTTCGTCGAAGATTCGTACCGCGGTTCATTGGCTTCGCCGTTCCGTACGATATCGGCGGACGCCCCGTTCCGGTTGTGGCGCTCGTTGCTCCCGGTCGGGTGAAATAAACCAGATTCGTCGTAGGAAGGCTTCTCCTTCAATAATCGTACGGCGCGGCTAAGTGCTTCGTCGTTCATGTCGACCGTGGCGGCCCCTGGGTACATGCATCGGCGTACCTTACTTCGGATTGGTGCACCGGATGATGGGAATGGTGATTTCCGAGCACCGCTCTTGCGACTGTTGTCCATCACGAAGGCGTCTCGTTGATGTTGGATGACTCCGGCCGGTTGTGCAGCAGTGATCCCGGTTCTTGTCTGAGATATCCAGCCGTCAATTACAACACGGCCGTGGTCTTCACGGTAGGACTGGAGTGTATTTGGTAGACCTGACTGGGTTTCCGTGATGCGCTGGTGCCAAGTTTGTGGCGGAGAGGCATCACATGAACGCAGAAGCAATGCAAGGGGGCAGGGAGGGGGGTAAAGACCCGTGCGCGGCCGCTTCTTCGTCACTTGCAATTCTTGATACGAAAGTGTTGCAAGGAAGACGGTCTTCACTGCCGAGACGTCTCGTGTTGTACGAACGATCGAAACGGCCGTAGATGGTTGGGCGTGAGTCCGGACGGCGCAGGTACGCAGTGATGAACTGGAGGATCCACGACGCGTAGAGACTTCGTCGTTGATTGCGGTGGTTACTCGCGCGAGAACCTGCGATGACCCCGATCACGTCGGCGGCGAGAGCGAGGTGTACGGACAGGATGAAGAGAGCGAGATAGACGATGGGCGAGATAGGCACAGGGTACGCATACACAGGTGTATCCCAATTGCGCGCAAGTGGATGTGCAAAGTTCAGGAATTGGTCTCGGTTCGAAACAGAACTGGTTGCGTAGTGGTGTACAAGTGTACAATTTTATTGAAATAAATTGCAATGTAGAAATTCAGTCGCCAGCGGAAAAAGCGGGTTCCCGTGAGTTGAGAGTTCGAGCTCTGATACGAATAGCAGAGTCGAAATATACCCTCTGCCATTGTGATAAGAAACCCAAAATATCACAGTGTGACCGTGATGAATGACAATTGAATTCAATGTAAATACCGATAACGTGATTTCCATTGAAACTATTTAGAACAGCACTTCGATGCCGAAAGAACCTGTTCCAGTTCGGCTTTTTGTACTACACGTAGGTGTTGGCGAGGTGGAGGTTCATGGAGACACGACTGACACGATGTAGAACAATGGAATTCTCGGTAGTAGGCTCAGTACCCTTTACATTTTCATGCAAAGTACCTCAATTGAAAACGTGACCGTGCTCTAAAACCTTAACTCCGTGTGAATAGACTTCTTAACGTTTACGGGCCAGGTGGTGCGTTTGGTTTGGGTACAATGTTATCCTCCGGCCGGAACGTATGCTTTCGAGAGGAACTCGACGGAATCATTCTGAGCAGTTTATGTCCCGCATGAGTGCTTACGAATACAAGCAGTCCGGCCGGGAAATTAAGAATGCCTGAGATGTTACCAGATGTTCGGAAAAGAAGAGAATTGTGTCCGGACTGGCGGAGGTGGACGCTGACGTGAACGTCTGAAACGGCTGTACTGGTTTCTCATTAAGTCTATGAACATGCAGAAGTTTCTAACGTGCGAAGTCAGGATTTGTATGGGAACTTCGGACCTATATTCTACAAAACATACGATGGCAGAAAGTGAAGTACAACAACGCAGATGAATATACTCTACGTTCTCATAGAACGTGGACCCAGTAAGTTGACATGAAGTTTTGCGTAACGTGCGGATGCGATTCATTTGGATTACATAGCGTTTTTTGTGCGTGTGATCGGCCATGGTTTGTGACGTTCCAGGAAACGATACGCATTTGGAAGACTATGCTACGGTGTATGAAGTGCGCGGACGCGGTCATGTCCGGGACAATTATTGTTCTGGGCACATGTCGAACAGCTACATACATACTGCATGACAATCTGTACACAATAAAGGGTAAAGAGAACTGCTGCAGTGGTCTAAAATTGTCATTGAAGAACGGCTGAGTAGAAATGTCTTCATGATGAAAGTGCGGTGAGTTAGCAGATGGGAGACGCATTTGGTTTATGAAGTTCGTTAAAGTTCTGTGCAGTGGGAAAGCCTGGTTGTATTGGACATCATGGGGCAGCGGCCACGTGGTTTTTGGCAATCTCTTGTGCCGCTTCGGCCCGGAATGACGTATCGAGACACTGCCCGGACGTTAAAGGATATTATATTCGCTTTACTCAGGGGTGAAATCTTCATTCTGTATTGGAAAGGCCTCACTGGTTCATGTTGAGGGCCAGTGTCGCTTGCTCGGCCGAGAATAATATTCTGACGAGTGCTCACGTAGGATAGAATCGGGCCCAGCGTTTGGGAATTGCGGAGGGTTGCCCAGCTTCACAAGATATCTCGGAGGAAATTTGGTATGTACCGCACTGTACCTCTATGCACAGGGCGCGCGCGCTGTAACACCCTGCATACATGGACGTGTATAGGGCCACGCATGGCTGCGTCTGTACAGGTAAGCGCCCACTGTAATACACACCGTCTTCGGCCGTATAATAGGGCCACGCATGCCTGCATTTGTACAAGGAGGTACAGCGCCCTCTCCGTGTAAAGCCCCAGATGCAAGCCTATATATACGGACGTATTAGGAGCTACATATACCATCTTGCATTACAGATGCAAACGTTTTGCGGGAAACCGCGCTGTACTTCTGTAATTAGGTTCCACTGCCATCGAATTGTAACCGAACACTGTAAACACATCGTTATGAATCGGTCGTGCACAATGCTTTCTGCCAATCAGCAACGGGTTTCGCTGACACGTTTGAAAAATAAACAATAAAATATACCCCACTGTGAAGCGATACGCCTGTAAGGCAACAGGAAAAAGCTTGGACCCTATCATTCAGTGTCGCCCTCCCTGAACACCTCACCCCCGCTGAGGCACTCCACCCACACGACCCAACCTGTACTCCTCTCGTACCTCCACCATCACCTCTCATCATCTCCGTCGCGCCGATCTCCAACACCCACACCTTCCATTCTCCTTCCCCACCACTGCACGCGCTTGGCGCTTGGGGACAACCGAACAAACATGCCGGACCGAGCACCATCCCCGAAGAAATCCGGGAAACGGTCACGTCGCGTCGGAGGATCTTCTCCTCCACTTGGACCTCCGCGCGTGCAACCTTCCCGGGCAACCAAGAAATCATCAGGAGGCCGCCAAGTTGTCACGTTTGTGACCGTGACAGGAAAAGGAGATGAGAAGTCCCCACTGCGTTCGTCCACCTCTCATCATTCGAAGCCTGGTTCTGCACCCGGCCGGAACACGCTGTCCACGTCTTCTTTGGTTTCTGCGACCAGCACAGCCGCGGCCATAGCCGATCTGCCTTCTGACTCGAGGAAGACCGGGGTCAGGGGGACCCAAGACTCAGCTCGCCCCGTGCGCGCACTACGATCAGCACCGGCACCTACGGATACAGTCACGACCCAGGAGAGCAAAGAACCGACACCGAAGACCCTGGAAGCGTCATCGCCCACTCCAGCGTCGTCCCTCGTTATGGACGCACAGACCGCACCCGTGCTCCGTCCGGAAGTGGAACCCACCGTTCTTCCACATGAATCCGCGAATCCTCCGCCGCCGCCAGGAACAGCAACAAGAATGCCTGAATCCCAACCTGCACAAGTCCGTCATGCTGCGTTTCCGCCCGTGGAACCAGCATTTCAGGTGCTGAACTCGCAAGGTGTCATCACGCAGGCCCCGGAGCCGGCCGCGCAAGGTATAGACCTCCACGCGACGACCGCTGCAGGTCCTGACGGCAAGACGGCGTCCCCACAAGGTGGCGACATGAACGAAACGCCCGCGCAAGATCCCAACCCGCCAATTTCCCAAGCCGCCCAGGCCAGCACCCCGCCCATGCCCGATGCCGCATTGCACCAAGAGAAGCACCCGTCCGGGATGGAGCATGTCAACTCGGCAAAATCCATTCAAGTTGCGGGAAACCCGCCCGCAAGGGACTCGCTGGTGGATGTAGAGGACATCAATCCGAGCCGGATCGAACGCGTCAGTTGGACTGGGGACCAACATGTTCAAGCCGCGATCCCGCTTGCGCAGCAAGTCCTTGACAAACCGGCAGACCCAGACATCTTTCCTGGTTCCCAATCCGGAGAGGGTTTGCAAGAAACGAACAACCCGTCCGGGATCAAAGCCGTGAAGTCGCAAGCCGTAGAAGCTGCCGCTCACGCGAACAAACCGCTGCTGGTGCAACATGCTGCAAACGCCGTTAACAACCCTCCAACACAAGCCGTCAGCTCGCTACCACACGTCAACGCAGTGCCGGAACAAGTCTTGAACACTGTGCCACCGCAAGCCGTCAACGCGCTGGCGGAACAAATCCCCAACACGGCTCGGGTCGATGGGAACAGCATTCCTGCACAACAAACGAGCGTGCCGCCCGCACCGGCGAGTGTTGTCGGTATGCCACTGCCGGGTGAAAGAGAACGAACTGTACAGATCCCCGTCCCTCCGGCCGGATTAAGTGTTGCAGTTCAGCCTCCGGCCGAATCAAGTGTTGAAGTTGAGCAGTCACATGCACCAGGGGCGTCCGCGGACGCGTTGAACAGCAACGTACATGGGAATGTGCTGACGCTTCAAGACGTGATGCGAGTCCCGGACTCAGGTCCCGTCCACGACAATGGAAGAGCGTCTACGCAAGCCATGCCAGGATCGTCAGCACTGCCACGAACAATTTGGAGAAGGGCAGGTCGATTCACAAGCGAACCGTTACGTCGCATACCTGACGTCATTCTCCGAAACTTCCATGCCCATTACCCATCATTGGAGATCGCGGACGCGCATGTGGTCGATAATGGCAGAAGAGTTGACACAGATCGGTTAACCGGTGATCACGTGTGGTATGACCAACCAGTTGGGATCCTGGACTTTTTCGGCTTCGTCATCGATGATGAGCACGGGCGGCCGGACATGGACAGGTTCAGGTACATCCACAAGCACCAAGGGCGTACTCGGGCGTTATGTTCCTGGGACAGGTTCATGGACTCTCACTTCTGGTTCTCAATCCCAGACTCGATCCGCGTTGATCGTTCATTTGCCCGAGATGAACTTGACGTTTTATATGTGGACCACATGGATCGGTTCCTCGGGCGCGCGGCCGCGACCAAAATGGCATTGGACATCAACTATCTTCCGCTGGTTGCGGTAGGAGACTCTCTTCTGAGCCGCTGGTGGCATAGGTTTGGTCACCTCGGAGTACTACGGGATGAGGCCGTCTGGCGCGTCACGTATGGCCTACTTGTGCCTGGTGATGCACCCGACTACAGAATTGTCCCAAGCTTGCGTCACGAGTTCGAGCGACTGTATCCACGAACGCCGCCATGGCTAACTGACTACTACTTCCCGGCCGGGGTTCCCGTCCCCACCCCGCCCTGCGTATTCTACTACCATCTGGAAATACGAGCCGCAGTTCAAGATTCGGAACAAGCCATGTGGGACGACATATTGCAACTCGAATTCGGAGTCCTTTACGTCGCCTCGTGGTGGCACGAGGCGGCTCGCGGGCAACGGGCTTTCATCATTCCCGAAGAAACAGTGGAATGGTTGCAAATTAGGCTGGGTTCTATACCCATAGACCCGGATACAAGGAACGGGCCAAGAGGTCAGACGACAGTGCCACACGTTCTTCGTGCAATGCGTCGAGCAAATGACAGCCGGCCGGAAGATCGCAACGTTCTAAGGTTCCCTGGTACAGAACTCCGCCCGTGTGAGTTTGTATGGGCTTCCCATTCAACTGGAATCCACAACGCCAACGAAGTAGCCGGCCGGACGTTCGAGCGCGGCCACCACCATCACGGCAGAATGTATGAGGTTGGGGTCCATCCAGACGAACACGGTTACGCACCACGAAATAACCGCCGGCGCCCACTCCCCGAACCCATCCGCCCGGAGCGAAGCCCGTCCAGGAATCCGGCGAACTACGGCGATGATCGTCCTGCGCAGAGGAGACGATTGGAAGAATACGACCCGGCCGGGCGTACACCTTTCAACCAGCAGAGGGAACGTAGCCCGTACCGCCCGTCGCGTTTGGAGAGAGACACGTATGAAACCCCGGCCCGTCCGTCCCGTTTCGACCAAGCCAGGCAGCCGAGCCCGACGATGTTACCCCGCTGCGACCAAGACAGGTGTCGGAGCCCAGATCGTGTGAAGCCTGCACCAGCACCGGCCGAACCCTGCAGACGTGCGGCGCCAGGCCAATGGACACCACGGAATCCTTTCAACCGTACGCCAACTCGACATGCGGACACCGCTCATGAAGGCGCACCGGCACCCACTCGACGTGCAGGCAACCCTAATCAAGGTGCAGCAGCACCAGGTCGACGTGGAGCCGCCCCTCAGCAAGGCGCAGCGGCACCTACTCCTCAGCCATTTCCGTCGGGATTCTATGCATTCATGGACCAGATGCAGCAATGGCAAACTATGGCAGGGTCTCGCTTCGATCCCGAACCCGGCCGGGAAGAGGTAACAGTTGACCAGTTCCGTCGGCAATACGGAGAACCGACACAAGAGGACTACAGAGACGCCAGAATGGCTTCTCCAGCGGAGATATGGGAAAGGATGAACTCCCAATCGCAGCGGCCGCGTCTCATCGTGTATCCTTCTGAAGGGCCTCAGGCGCATCCCAACCAGGAAGAACAAGAAGAGGATGGTGTTGACCAACCTCGCCGTGACGGACGACCAGGTCCTAGCTCTGCCCGTGGCCCAGGTGCCGGCCGGCGTACTCCGTAAGTACCAGTACTCCACGTATGCATAGAATAAACCATGTTGCGTTTATAAACCTCACGAACCGAGACTTGTACGGGCTGTTGGGCGCATTATATACCAAACGGCGGACCAAAACAGGTATGACATGTCTTCCCATTGCCTCTTCGCTTTACGGAAGGGATTGAATTAACCCCAATCCTTTTCGTATCCGGTACCGCACGACACCTCTCCCAACTCCATATCCATCCATACCCAGACTCGCACGGCACCATACCACGCCACCGAACCACCCACTGGTCCCAAGCACAACACTGTGTTCACGCCACGCCGATGGGCGAGAACAATTTTCGCATGCGGCCGCACGTAGCCCGCCAATTGCAGCGGGGGAGGACTTGTACAACAACAGGACTCATCTTCACTGTTAAAAATGCATGGAGACGGACGCTTCTAAGTCTTTCTTTCCGTACCTAAGCCTTAACCGTACTGATGGAAAGATACTGTTCTCATCAAGTCCGTGTGCACTGCTCCAGATTGCCACTATGTGACCAACTCTATGCAACATAAAAGCATATCTCAAAGCTCTACATTGTCCATAGTATCCTCTCTACCCGGTATAGCCTCATTTCGAACCAGTTCCGCCGCGTTTTCACAATCCTGGGAGTCATGAACTGCGGACGCATCATCCCTGTTCAGATGAAGGCGGTCGAACACCTCTTTCGCCACACAGCACGTGATGCGATGTATGTTGCGTCCGGTATTACAGTCGGTTGGAGTCAGAATATGCATGATCCTATCCCGAACCTCGTCTTGTACGTCGAAATGAGGAAGCGTCCGCTCAATATCCGTTCCGGCTGAGTCCCCGGCCGGTACTTCTATCTTGGGAGTACGTACGGAGGAAAGGACCATGCGCATCACCCTCCCTATGTGATAAACGAGTTGGACAGATTGCTTATGAGCCGAAAGCAAGTCATGACTGTGCCCCGCGCGCCCCCCCGTGCAGTAGCCATGCAACACTGCAAGAACGACATCCAGCAGATTCACGCAGCGCTGCCAAGTTCGTAGATCCTTTCCGCGGTGTGCCCTTCTTGCATCTGATTTTCCTGCAGACCTCACCAGAACTTCGTGTTCGACCAGCAGCAGCATCTCCCTTCTAGACTTCGCAAACGCGATGTACGCGGCCGCGTTTTCCTCCAGGGCCCCACTTTCGTTGAACACTTTCATCTCCGGGAACTCAGAAACCGGGGGAACAGAAAGCTCCAAGTTACTGGTTACCCAAGCCATTTTCAACGACCTCTGGTCGGTGCACTTCATCTTGAATTTATGGGCTGACCAGTCCAGAAAGACATATCCGAGGATCTCGAAGAAGGCTTGCGGGGATTCTCTCCGCGATTTATGTTGCAGGTTGACGAGGTTTGACAAACCCTTATTCATGACGTAGACGGCTACATCTTCCCGGCCCGGGTTGCGTTGCTTCATAGCAATCTCGAGTTTGGTTCCGTACAGGGTCTGAGCGTCCCCCTTGTTATCTGCAGAGTTCTGTGCCATGTCAATGTGTCGCCTTTCGACGAACATTCTCGTCCCATTGGGAGTCTTGCGCAACCACGCAGGTAGGAACGGCCGTTCATCCTCCAACGATGAATCTTCATCCGGCCGGAAGGAATCGAACTTATTTTCTTGGCCACACGCAAGAGCGTGTGACAATGTCCTTCGCCGCAGGTGCGCTGCTCGAGGACCGTATCCTTTCGTGTTCACAATCTTTTTGTCCGTGGCCTTCACTGAAAAAAACATGACTTCCAGCACGCTCAATAACCCGGACGGGGTGAGTGTCTTTCCACTTTTCAACATGGTCTCGATGAGTTCAACGAACAGGCAACGGGCAAGACAGAAGCTTATATTGTCCCAAGAAAAAGCTACGTCCACGTGTTCCGCAGTCTCCTTCATTATGGCATCATACTGGACAACGGGCTTGTCGTTCTTCCCTTCCTTGTCTGTGGTGCAGTTCAGTTCAAATGGCCGGCCGGTAATCCCGTCACGCTGCAAAGTAGACACGACGTCATTGATTGCATCCACAGATGTTTGGAGCTGTGTCATCTTTCCGGACAACGCACGAAGTTGGTCCTGGACAACTTCCATCGACGTTGCACGAGAAGACGGATGTGAAATTTGCGCATCTCGCTTCCCTCGCTTTGGGCTTGTGAGGTCCACCATTCCAGGTGAGGCTCTACGCTTCCGTCCGGATGAAGATCGCGGGTCGTTCTTCAACAGAGTGCGACCCTTGCGGGGCGAACGCAATGCCGGGTTACGTTCATCTCGGATTTTTTTCAGTTGTGCATTGCATTCCTGCTCCAGGAGCAAAACCTCCTCTTCGATTCCAATAGATAGTTCTGGTGTACCAATTGACCCAATGTCATCTTCATCTCCAGACGATGTACAGTCGTACTTGTAATCGGGATCATCCGACTCTGACTCTGAAGTCAAGTGCACCATAGCATCAGAAGAAGCGGCCGCAGGAAGGGGTGTGCTGAACTTAGGATTGACAGCTGTTCGACGTTTTTCTGCAGAAGTGCTATCCGCAGCGTCGGGGGCTGTGCGTTGTTGGCGGGCTGGACCTGAACTGTCATCAGTGTCTTTCACTTCAACGCAGTCGGTGGCGTTCTTCTTGTTTTTCTCAGGCAACTTCGTCTTATTTTTCCCTGTCTTCACGGCCGGCGACATCCTTGACGCCCCGTTCTTCTCGGACGGCGACAACTTCGTCACCTTGGTCTTCTTACCTGGTATCGGCCGAGTTGAAATTCTGGTAGGCGTTCCAGCTTTCTTGGCACCTGCCACCTGTGATCGGTCTAGGTCTGTTGTGTCCGTCGCCGAGGCGCTGGCAGTTCCGCGCATGTTCGTGTCCCCGTGCCGCAACTGAGATTGGACTGCTCTCGTCACTCTTGTGGGTCGCTGCTTAGCCGATTCGCGATTCGGCATGTTCGGAACGCCAGATGCGGCCGACGTTGCCAGAATAACACAGCACTTGTAAGGGAAGGTTACACGACTTTGCCCTCGACGGTGACGTCGTCTTCCGTGGGCGTCGTTGTAGAATTGGTAGTAAGGGTATTTTTTAAACTTCGAAATACTACGTTTCTATTGTTTCTATGCAGAAGACAGCAAGTCCCCCAGCAAGTATTGCGGAATACTACTTCCCGATCGGCCAATCACAATCATACGCTGCCATCCTGAATCCCACACGTTTCCAGAGTCTTACTCAAGAGCCGTTTGCTTTCTGAACCCCGCCATCACAAATCGCATACAACTCATTCACCAGCGGCCGAACTTGGTTGCTACCGCAACAGGCACTACCCCGCATGTGTGTCACGAAATAGCCGGCATCGCAATGGAACAAGTTGTGCCCAGTGCGTTCGATAACATCGATGTTCGCTTCGAACTCCCGGACGGGTCAAGCGTCTGGTGGACGGCGACCATGGAATCTGTGAAACTGTTCAAGGCACGCTCTAAGAATTTAGCCGAGGGTTATGTCATGTACAGTGCGGGTCATGGACACAAACAACAAAGAGCACGAGTATTCTTCAGGCAGCAGTATCGTCTGGCCGGAACAGGGTCCGATTCGGTTGAGAGCACATGGCGCTTCACACCAAGTGCAGGGATGGACGAAGATGATCACGACAGTGCCGGCGATGGAAGCAAGGAACGGATCGCTTCAAGTTCTCAAACTGAGAGGAACTGTTCCCGTCCGGGGAAGCGAGGTAGGCGTGACGAAAACGTTGCGGAAGCCTTGATGAATGACGAAGAGCGTTCCACTTTGTCAGCGAGTTTGAATGCACTGTGGCGAAAAGTTGCGGCACTAGAGAAGCGTGTCGGATTAGCATCAGTGTGTACGCATGCTGTCATCATTGAAGAACGTGTGTCCGCCATCCGTTCCATATTCCGAAGATCGTTGTTTGAGTCAGCGTTGACTATATCGCGGCCGCGAAATGGGGACTGTACTGCTTTCAGTGAGTTGATTTCGTACGTCACGGAGGAAGATTCTCTTCGGGCTGACTTCAAGCTGTTCCAGCTTCTTGTGCAAGACATTCACGACACCTTTTCGGGAGACATGGAATCTGATCGTGTATCATTTGTACCAAGCTTCACGAACATACAGCAAAGCATCCGCAGACCTGAGGCGCATGTTGTGTTCCGAACGGCGGCCGCCCTTTTCGACTGGCTCGGTATCACTTGCGACAACGACGTCCGCAACGTACTTGTTCGAAATTTCAAGGCACAAGGCCAGGCACGCATACGCCTCATGGGGTCCATGCAATTCGACGCAAATGATGCCAGTCAACCGTTGCACATCTTCGGAGGCGCCACCAATTCCGGACGGAAAGATTCGGGAACCCAGTTCGTGAGGCCCGTCATCGAGTTCCCAACTGCGCAGTGGGACCATGAGAACGGAATGTTCGTTTCCGAAGCGACCAGATCAACGGCACATCAAGGGGATCTCAACAACGCGAACATTGCAGATACTTTCTCCTTGTCGTGGAACATAACCAAACCGCTGTCTACACGACGGGTCAGCCAGGGCACATTGGAATGTGACAATGTTACACTAGGCGCTGTTGCCATTCGCTTCCCCTGCGTCATATTCAAAGGAGATGAGTTCTGTAGGATGATAACAGAAGTAATGACTACAGAAGTTATCAATTCCTTCTGCTCGTAAATTTAAAATGTGGTGTTCCCCTTCTATATCCCAATGTTTCCCTTCCAGTTTCTAATGTTTCCTTAAAAGAGCCACTTGCCAATTTAATTTCCTCCATGGATTTCGAGCAAATCATCAATACTGTACATATTTTGTCGAACGTAATGTTTCACTAAAACTCTAATGTAATCCATTGTTTCTATACACGCATTATTTACAGTAAACAACGTCATTCAAAATGGAATACACTTTTATTTACCGTAACACCAGGCTGTTTTACGGGAACACCAAATTTAGTGCAACATGCCATTTACTTATCGGATCATTAGAATCCGTTGTTTCCCTAATATATTACCATGCAGTGACCGCCACAAAGACAAGCACGACGGGCGCGCTAGGGCGGCCACCGCCACCGCCACAGAGGCGACCACGCGGCGACCACGACCAGCACGACCGCAGCGGAAGCGGAGACGCAGCGAGCACGCCGAGCCGGCGAGACAGCGAGCGGGACCACAGCAGGCGCCGCGATCCCAGCGAGCGCGAAGAAGAGGCGACACGGCGAGCACGACGAGCACGACGCGCACGACCAGTCGGGCAGGGACAAAACCACAGAGGCAGCGAGGCGGCGACGAAGACCAGCACGACCGCACGGGAAGCGGCGAAACAGCGGGCACGCCGAGCCGGCAAGACGCGAGCGCGACCACAGCAGGCGCGGCGATCCCAGCGAGTGGGGCGAAGCGAAGGCGCGGGAGAACGACGGGCACGACGGGCACGGCGAGCCGGCCAGGCACAGCGCCACAGAGGCGGCGACGCCCCGACCCCGATCCAGAACGACCGCAGCAGAAGCGGCGACGCAGCGAGCAGGCGAGACAGCGAGCACGACCGCAGCAGGCGCGGCGATCCCGGCGAGTGCAGCGAAGCAGCCACGCGGCGAGCACGACGAGCACGACAGGCACGGCGAGCCGGCCAGGCACAGCGCCACAGAGGCGGCGACGACCACCAGCACGACCGCAGCGGAAGCGGCGAAACAGCGGGCACACCAAGCCGGCGAGACAGCGAGCGCTACCACAGCAGGCGCGGCGATCCACCTAGTGCGGCGAAGCGGCGACGCGGCGAGCACGAAGAGCACGACGGGCACGGCGAGGCGGCCAGCGACAGCGCGACAGAGGCGGCGAAGCGGCGACTACGGCACGACCTCAGCAGAGGCGGCTGCCGACGCTGCGAGCACGACAAGCACGGTAGAGCGGACAGCGCGAGCGTCACGGAGCCGGCAACGCGGCGACCATGACAAGCACGACGGCACCAGAGGCGGCGATCACAGCAAGCACGGCGATGCGGCGACGCGGCGGCCACGACCACA